>VMDO01037676.1:0-14127 GCA_007922755.1 Pedetes capensis | reverse complement strand
TTAAGAACTCCATAGAATTTTGCTTATGTGGATCATATCTATTGATATTTAGTGATAACTAGTGATTTTTAGTAATTAAACCTAGAAAGTTAGGAATATTTAATTCATTTCAATACATGTATTAGGCACTAACAAAAATATATATTTGTGTATAATAAGATCTATATTTTCCGGAGCAAAAATCATTTGTAGAAGAGAGGCATTGCCCTACATTTTTGTGACTCTCTTTAATGTATGACCTAACAGAAGACAGCTGAGCTTTCATATCTTGTTTTTCCCGTTAGCATTTCATGACATATTGCTTTAAATGATGTGAAGAAAATTCAATCTCACAAAAATATGTAGCTTGAAAATGTGGAGTATTTTAACAGTCTTTTCAGTAATTGTGAATATTTTTCTCCAAACTTGACAAGTGATAGTCTCTATAGGGTTAGGTATAATGTGAAATCTGAAAGCACATCAATAAACTTTATATTCTCTTATATTAAAATGTTCTGGTTTATCATCCACATTGAATGGATGTTTTATATATGATGCTATTGTAGCATCATCATTTGATCCTTAGAAATACAGGTTCACTGCATTATGTAGATATTTTGAATGTTTTCACACCTCATTCTAAGTATATTTAAAAATCATATTTCTTAGTAGCCACACCAATCTCACCAATCCCAAATGTTGAGATGCTATCATGCTACAGTAGTAGCTAGTTTAAAAAAAATACTGTATTTTTTTTCTTGAAAGATTGAATTCTATCTATAGCAACAATTATTGTCATTGAATTTTATCTGTTGGGGCAATTATTGTCATTTGTTTCCCTTAAAATGATAAAGTTACTTTGTTTATTGTGCCAAATAGCCAAATCTGGTTAGGCATAAGTTTTTGGTCTGTTGTTCTTTCAAGCAAAAGTATTTTTCCAAGAACAGGGATACTAGTTTGGTTGGAATCCCTACAGTCACACAAGTGGTTTCCTTAACAATCACAATACTTTGGTTAACATCAGAAGTTTTTTTGTTTTGTTCTGATTGTTTAGTTTTCTTTGCAGTGCTGGGAATTGGACTCAGGGTATAGTGAATGCTAGTCAAGCACCCTTTTGCTGATCACCATTGTGGTCAGAGCCTGCAGCTGTAGCCCTGTGGCATCCGATCCCATCAGATCTCGGAAGCTAAGCAGGGTCAGGCCTGGTTAGTACCTGGATGGGAGACCGCCTGGGAACACCAGAAGCTGTAGGCTTGGGAGAAGGACCAGGCAACCCAATCCCAAAATCAATCTGCCATTGAAAACCCTATGTACAGCAGAGAAGCACTGACAATAGTGTTTCCCCTGTTGTACAGAGGGTCGCCATGAGTCGGATACCGACTCATTGGCACCTAACAACAGCAACAACAGTCAAGCACCCTACAAGTAAGCTACATTCCCAGCCTCCATGCAAGATTTTTACATATATATTCTCATTCAATCACAGAGAATATGATAAAGAATTATACTCAAGAGTCAGTATTTGACAAAATTAATAATTTTTGTTGTATTAACAAGGCCATTCTTGCATGATATTTTTCCTTCAAGTAAATAGTGACACGGAATAAAATGACTATTATTTGTTTTTACCACCTTCTTTCGTAGTAAAACACTAGCAGTTTTGCCTATCATTGTTTTTACACTTTAAGTGCAAATGTCAACATGGTAAAAAAAAAAGAAGGAAATATTAACTTTATTAAAAAGAAAAAAAGTAGCTTTAGCCTTCTTTAGAATTCTTTAGAATTCTCAGAAGTGTTTTGGGGCCTCCAAAAATATGCTGAGTGCACTTTGAGAACTGCTATATTTACCTAAGGGAGAAGGACCTGGTAATCCACTCCCCAAACAATCTGCCGTTGAAAACACTATGAATAGCAGAGGAGCACTAAAAATAGTGCTGGGCCTGCCATAGTGTTTTGTATTTATTTAACTCAATTACTAAGTTATGGGCTGGGATTTAGCTCAGTGGGTAGAGCGCTGCGATGCAGTCTCTGAGGTCCCAAGTTCAATTTCCAGCACCCCCAAAATGGGAGAAGGGCCTGGCAATCCACTCCCAAGGCAATCCCGAAACAATCAGCCATTGAAAACCCTATGAGGGTCTCTATGAGTTGGATACCGACTTGATGGCACCTAACAACAACAACAACTAAGTTATGGCAGACTACTGTGTGTCAAATCTCTTAATTTATTTTTCTGTAATCAAAGTTTAAATAATCTTATTATGTTTTAGAAATATAAAATATAAAGTTAGAATTTTGAGCTGGGCGTGGTTGCACATGCTTGTAATCACAGCACTGGGGAGGCTGAGGCAGAAGGACTTCAAATTCAAGGCTACATTGTGTTGCATAGTGAGTTCCAGGCCAAGCTTCATAGAGAGACTTTGTCTCAAAAAACTTGATAAACAAAAGCTAGAATTTCTCCCGAAGAATTAGAAAATCCATCATCTAATTAAAAAAAGGTATTCTTTGTCATGTTTTATTTGTTGGATATCATTACTGAGAATGAAAGATTAACAGGATTCTCAGTTGGTTAGTTTTGAAATTATATTATTTTCTGAAAACTCACAATGTTTTTCTTTAATGTACTTTCACGCTAAACTTTGTAGGATATAAGCTTCCAGAGGGCATATAGCGTGTGTGTTTTATTCAAAATCACAGGCCTGTACCAGTTAGAAACTGATCTAAGCCAACTTACCCTTTAAATTAACATCGAGTTATTTTGGAATGTGTTCCTAGCTTCAGGGCTCTGTGTCTCCTTTCCAACAATTATGCTTCAATGGCAACAGATTTTAGGTAAAGCTCTGGCAACTGTTAAAATATTTTTTTAGCAATAAGACAAAAACCTCAGATGGCTAGCTCATATAAGTCTAGGGAAGTGCCTCCAGCTACCCTCAGGAATTCCAGCCCTATCCCTAACATCTAACCCTAATCCTGTCAATGAATATGACTAGACTGATGACCCAGGAAAAACAGGCAAATTTAAGGTTTGCTGTGTCCCCAAGGGGAGAAGGTCCTGGCAATCCACTCCCAAGGCAATCCTGAAACAGCCATTGAAAACCCTATGAGGGTCACTATGAGCCAGATACCGACTTGACCGCACCTAACAACAATGTTGCCAAGAGGTGTTAACATGGTATTGTATTAGACTTGGATTAGAGATGCCTGCTCTGGTAATTACTGGAAAAATAATTTAGATTCTACTAAATCAACATCTTGTGTATCTTTAGAATAAACTTTAAGGGAAAAAGTACCATGAAAGGGCAACTGGTGTGGTTGCATGCAGGGAAGAGGGAATTCTGTCATTAATAATCATACTTTGCCTTGGGCATCTGGCACACAGCCAGGTTTGTACCTCTGTGAAGGTCCTACACATAAGAAGAAAACCTAAAGTAAGAAAAATAAAAAAAAAAATTAAAGAACATGCTATAAAAAGCAGAAAGAACTTCCACCATTGGAAATAAATTGATAAGATTACCAGTAAAATGTGATGAGAAATTCTCAGTTTACAGGCTTATATAACAGCCCTGGGAGGGCTCAGTAGACCCAGGATAGCATTGTATAATGTGAAAATGAATTACAGTTCTGGAGTTTAGAAATTCTGATAACCAGGGCAGAAATATATACACAATACCCTCCAGGAGACAGCTATTGGAAGAGGTATTATTTGAAGTGTGCACATAATATATATTTTTTAACTAGGAAGAAGAATTTAGATGGAAAAATTCACAGAGACTTTGAATACCACTGTCCTCTTCATTAAGAAATCTAGGATAAGGGGGACGACTCAGACAAAAGGAATGCAAAACTTTTCCTCATAGCCTCAATCCCCATTTCTACTATGGGCTGAGGTTCTGACTTAGACTTCCTTTCCCAGACCCATGTGAGGGTCAATCTTGATTGTAAACCTGATTGGAAAGAGAGATGTCTAGGTGGTCAGTAAAGCACACCCTCTAGGCATATCTGTGAGGATGTTTGTGGTGATAATTAGATCATAAAGGCTCTGACTTAATCTGCTGTTTAATCCACTAATGGATTTGATTGAATAGGTAGTCTGTTAGGACTGAGTGGTGGGATACCAAGAGGTTAATTCCAGAAATTGAAGAAACAAAATGTGCATCCTGTGACCATGTGACAGCTAGGATACAAATGTTTGCTCAAGATTCTTGTGCAGCCTATAATCTAGACTCTTCTGTATTCCAAAAGTCATCTCCACCTTGGAAAGGGAGAGAAGAAATTAAATGAAGGAGAAACTTTAGTGCTCACCCTCTAGTTGTTGTTGTTGTTAGGTGTCTCCTAGTCAGTATGTGACTCAAAAGGACCCTCATACCTAGTCGGTATGTGACTCATAACGACCCTCATACAATAGGCAAAACACTATTGTCAGTACTTTTCTGCTGTTCATAGAGTTTTCAAGGCAGATTGATTTTTGGGAATGGCTTGCCAGTTCCTTCTCCCAAACTCTCTAGGAGAAACACTAAAAGAAACTCACTCCCTGGGAAACTTGTTCACTCTTTTCTAGGTACCCCACTCTCCTTCTTGGGGCATTATCTTTCTTTAATTGTTCTTTAACTATTTTCCTTACGATAATATTCACCTTTGCTACTTTCTGATTGTGTGTGTTGCTTAAATTCTTTTCTGCAATATCACAAGAACTGAGGACCACAGCTACGCATTAATAGATTTCTAATTTGAGTAGGTCTACAGTCATACCACTGTGTGTCTGATCCTGGTTAGTCCTTTGATAGGAGACCATCTGGGAACACCAGATGCTGTAGGCTTGGGAGAAGGACCCAGCAACCCACTCCCAACAAACAATCAACCATTGAAAACCTAATGAATAGCAGAGAAGCACTGACTATAGTGTTCTGCCTGTTGTACACAGGGTAACTATGAGTTGGACACTGAATCAATGGCAACTAAAAACAACAACAACAATTTGAATAGACTCTTGGGAGGTGGTGGAAACTGTGGAAGGTGAAGTGTAGTTAAATGAAGTAGGTCACTGGGGGAGAGCTGTCACTGAACAGCCTATCTTGCCTTTCTCATTTCCTATCTCTCTCTGCTTCCTGTAATCATGAAGTGAAGAACCTTTGCCACAGACTACCACCACCATGATGCTCTCCCTCACCACACACTGAGAATCAATGGAAGGAAGGACTAAGGACTGCAAACTATGAAACTGAGCTGAAATAAATCCTTCCTCCCCTAAGTTGTTTATGTCAAATATTTGGTCACAGAGACATAAAACTGACTGCCATAGAAAATTTACAAATATTGACACAGGTCAAGAAATAGTCATGGTCTAGGAAGTGCCTGGGACCATAGACTGGGAAAAACAATCAAATTGCTGTGAGGGCCATCACACAAGTGCTCACAGCAGCCACATGGTATGATTTTTTCATGTGAGCTACCCTTGTCTATTATTAGTTTAATGGGATCTGAGCTCAAAGGCTTTGGTAGACTTACCATTTCCAGTCAAGGGCAAAGGACAGTACAAGTGAGTTTCATTTTAACTTTTTAATTTTTAATATTTTTTGGTATTGTGGAGTTGAACCCAGGGCCTCACATAATTTTGCAGGTACTTTAACACTGAATTACACCTCCAGCCCATTTTTTACTTTTTATTTTGAGATAGGGTCTCTCCAAGTTATGCAGGTTGCCTCTAGCCTGGAATTTGTGATTCTTCTGCCTCCCAAGTTTCTGGGATTACAGGTGTGAGACACCACACCTGACTTTCATTTTTATTTTACTTTTCTCATTAAAATATGTAAGGCTCATGTGTATGATGAATATACAACTAACCTCAGATGTGCTTCTACTATCTAAGATGTTGCTTGTATTTCATTAATTGAGAGACAAGTAGGAAAATTGTTGCTGTTGTTAGGTGCCATCGAGGTGATATCCGACTCATAGAGACCCTACGTACAACAGGCGAAACACTTTGTCAGTGCTTCTCTGCTGTTCATAGGGTTTTCAATGGCGGATTGGTTTTTGGGAGTGTGTTGCCAGGTCCATCTCCCAAACCTACAGCACCTGGTGTTCCCAGGCGGTCTCCCATCCAGGTACTAACCAGGCCCGACCCTGCTTAGCTTCCAAGACCTGACAGGATCGGACGCCACAGGGTTACGGCTACAGGCCAAGTAGAAAAATAGTCAATGAACAAATGAAGTTCATTGCAATGAAAAGTCATGGTGCATAATATTAATTAATATTCAGAATACTTTTTGCTTTCTTTGAACTTTAGAAATAAATGGAACGTAAAATGTAACATACAAGGTGATAGTACTTTTACCTTTGCCTCAATGTGTCTGTAGTTAAAATTTTGATTTTGTACTTTTTGACTTTTCTGTGCTTGCACAGGTACAATCCTGGTCCATAATATGTCTAGACCAGTATAACAGTTACTTTTGCTGATTTTAGTATCTCTCTCCTTCATCTGAGATTTTTGCAGCAACGACAACCAAGAACCCATCAGTATAAATTGGATAGCAACGCTCCTCTTTTGAGAAGGAAAATGACTATCGGCTAAAGTCTAATTAGAATTCTAAATTATGGGCTTCAAAATTCTTAATCACTGGGATTCTCTATGCTTAGTTGATCTCATTTTCTGTAACATTTAAAGTCAAACACTGTGCTTCCTAAAAGCAAATATATTCACTTTCACCCACACAAAATTCAGCAGCCTTAAGCCCAGTTTCTGTTCTCCTCTACTTTCACAGCCTTACGCTGGCTCATTGCTCCCTCCAAGTCACAACACTCTCCCCTCTGTTAAAACTTTATTTATAACTCATCCTTCCATGACAAATTCTCTGACTATAGATAGAGTGATCATGAGATTTCTCATCCAAACTGAGTACTTCTAGAGGTGTTATTAATAATTATACCATGCAATGCCAAAATTCAGAACTGTCCCTGGCAAAAACTAAGGTAAATGTTTATCCTTACTGTCACCAAAATTATTTCATAAACTACTGAGCATAAAAAACACCATCACTAAATGAATGTAGAGATGTAGATCTTTCTCTCTCCTCACCTTTCACATCTTTTCATTTGCTATTTATTATAAGCTTGATTTTGCTGAGGACCCAAGCAAAGCTAGCTTCCTTCTTCCTTTCTCCCTCCCTCTTTCCTTCTTTCTTTCTTTCTTTCTTTCTTTCTTTCTTTCCTACTTGGGGGTTGAACTCAGAGCCTCGCACATACTTTGCTAGTGCTGTACAACTGAGCTGCACTCCCACGTCCATTTTTATTTTTTATCTTGGGATAAGGTCTTGATAAACTTCACAGGCTGCCTCTGGCCTTGAACTTGGGCTCCTCCTGCCTCTGACTCCAAATTAGATGAATTAAAATGCATGATTAAATGTCTTGAGTTTCTCCAACTACATATTTATTTCTCTAGGCAGCACATTTTTGTCTGTTCTGTGGTGAATCTTGCAGATTCCTTGGTATAGTACTTTTCCATATGCTTTGCACAACATTGTCTGTTCCTAGTTGAAAGTGTTTGGAGGATTGGAGGATCTTGGGCAACTCCTGGGTAAAGGTGAAAAGATTTCTCATAATGATGGAGGCTTAGGACACAATAGAATTGGATTGACCATCAAGAATAAGGGTTAGTCTGGTTAGGAAAAGGTCATTAGGTCCTGTGAATCTATGCCAGCAAATAGTTAAGGCCAGGAAAGTCAGCTAAGGGAAAGGAACAAAACTTAAGGCTGATCTATGTGGCTGTGCAAGAACACAGATTCTGAAGATCAGGTCCAAGCATCAGTATCATTAGCTACTACATGTTTGTGCAAGGCCATTTGCATGTTTTCCAGTTTACACTTTAAGACTGTGCACAAGGACCATTTCAATTACAATCTTGTGGAAGAAACAGACTTGTGGGTTGGGCTGTCCACCCTCATGAACTAGTTCAGCAATAAGTATGTTGTTTAGCATGGAAGGTACATAGCACGTGGTGAGTAAATTGGCCAGAGATTTTCTGAGTTAAGAGAATAATTCACAGCAGTTACTTATATGTTACTCAAATGCTTTTTGAATATTCAACTGAATATTGGGAGCTTTAAGTTGAATGAATACATTGCTTCTCTTGTATCTTGTAGTTGTCTCCAAATAAAAATGGACAGAAATTTTAAAAATTGCTTGAAAAGTCATTAAACATTTTTACTTAGTCATTATGAATGTACAAAAGTGAAAGAAACTGTTTGGGCTTACAATGTTTGTTGTTAGTCACTGTGTCAATAAAGCAGCAGGAACCTTTCAAGTCTCTCTTCTCTGTCAAACATTGTGTTTATTTCTGGTAGAAAAAGCTACTTGAATTTAGAGTGACCGGGAAATTTGAAGAAGTAATTTAGATATCTCAATTCATATTTTCTCTTTTGTGCTCAAAATTAATTTTTGTTATTCCCTTTTAAAAAGCTTTTTTCTTGCTCCTTCCATACACTTATCAAGTAGAAATTTCTAGCTCATGTATTAGATCACTTATGAATGCTGCATTTTTCTGCATATATGTTGTTGTTAGGTACCAAGGAGTTGGGCCCGACTCATAGCGACCCTTTATACAACAAAATGAAACACTCTCTGACATTGTGCCATAATGACAGAATGAAACACTCTCCCCATTGTGACTTGTGGGGAGCAATGAGCCAGTGTAAGGCTGTGAGAGTAGAGGGGAGCAGAAGCTGGGCTTAAGGCTGCTGAATTTTGTGTGGGTGAGAGTGAATGTGCCATGCTAGACACTATTGTCGTGCTTCTTTGTTATTTATAGGGTTTTCAACAATGGATTGTTTTGGGAGTGGGTTGCAAAGTCCTTCTCCCTAACCTGCAGTACCTGGTATTTCCCTGTAGTCTCCCATATAAGGACTAATCATGCTGACCCTGCTTAGCTTCTGATATCAGAGGGGATCATGCTAGGCTGCTATGACTACAGACTCAGTATAAATAAGCACAGACATATAAGTAAGTATATAGATATATGTATGTACATGTACATATTAAACATATTAAACATGTTTTTTGGTGTTAGGTGCTGTAGAGTTGGCATGTGACTCATGGCAACCCTATGAACAACACACAAAACACTATTGTCATGCTTCTCTGCTATTCATGGAGTTTTCAATGGCTGATTTTTGGGCGGGGAGTGGGTTGCTAGGTCTTTCTTTCAAGCCTACAGCATGTGATGTTCCCAGGTGGCCTCCCATCCAAATACTAACCAAGTTCAACACTGCTTAGCTTCCGAGATCTGCTGGGATGAGACGCCAGACTGTTACGGCTGCAGGATACCAAACATACATGTACAAAATAATTTCATATATACATGTAATTCATTGAGAGAGATTATTGATTTTGGTATTGTTTTATAGACTGTATCTTTCTAGAAGGTGACAGCAGCATTATTTTTGTCTCTTTCCTTGGGATCCCAAAATGTCTATAGCAATCATGGTCATTTTTCAAAATAGTTATAGTGTTCAAGAAATAGTTGTTTATGAAGTAAATACTGCTTGTGAAAACTACATCAAGACAAACTTGGGTGACCACAAGAAAGTAAATATGTACATGATTTTGTTGCTGTTCTTTGTTTTTAATCAACTGGAATAGTATAAATGAAGGAAACTAGAATCATCATTCTATATCTCTATACTCAGGACTAGGAATATATACAGTTAAATATTACCAACCAGTGAAAGATTAGAGAATTTGTCCTAGGATCATAGAGATGGTTTAGGGGTTGAAAGTAAGTTCAGCATGAAAAGGGAACACATGGCTTGTTCTTGTTCCTATGCAATGGATAGCTGCATGCTATAAACTGTCTTTTGCTGTCAAAGCCACATAGTGATGAAAGAACATTTCCTTCCTCCCTGCAGGCTCAAGAGATGTGAATCTCCTTTCTAATTGATTCTTTGCTTCTGTACAATCTGCAATAGAGCAGACAACTAATGGTTATGAATACAAGGATGTACCTGGTCTCAGATCCACTTTGCAAGATGCTTAGCCTGAGAAAGATTATTTTAAATTTGTTGTTCATTATTCTAAATCAATACCAAGAAAAGAATAAAGCAAAATGCCTTATACAAAATTTTAGATTCCATGCATATATAATAACAAGTCTTTTGGAGATAGGTCAGTGAGTGAGTTTTCTTGGAGGTATTCTTTTTTTTAATTGGAAATTTTTAATGTACACTTTAATGCAATTCATTATGACATGCTTTTCATTGTAACATCTCCATATATGCATTTTGATAAACATTATTCATATAGGTTACCCCTTATCCTCCCCTATGCTTCCCCCCTCCCCCTCCCCCTCTAAGTCTTCTCTAACTTTTACTTGGTAATATTTTTCTATATGACCTTAGGTTCCAGTTCTGTTTAAGATAGAAACTTTTCCTGTAGTGGTCTTTGTTTTTATCTTGTTAGAACAATTACATGCATTTTCTAGATCATTTATATTGACACCATTCTATCTTTTTTTCCCCCTTTTATTTTGATCTGACCTTTGAATAGGATTTTTCCTTCTTATAATTTTGATTCAACTCCCAGATATGAGTTAGAACATGTGGTGTTTCTCTTTCTGAGCTTGTGTTCATTCACTTAAAATAATTTTCTCTAATTCCATCCATTTTGCTGCGAATGACTTTATTTCATTTTTCTTGATTGCTGAGTAGTATTCCATTGTGTATATATACCAAAGTTTTTTTTATCCATTCTTCTGTTGAAGGACACTTTGGTTGATTCCATATCCTTGCTATTGTGAAAAGTGCTGCATTGAACATGGAGATGCAGGTGTCTTGGTGGTATGATGACCCACCTCTCTTTGGGTAAATTCCCAATAGTGTTATAGCTGGGTCATATGGTAGATCTATTTTTAGTTTTTTAAGATACCTCCTCTTAAAAAGTTCTTCAAACAGTTACCCCGTATAAGTTAAGCACAATTTTGCATAGAAACTGAGGAATATTTTGGATATGATCTTTAATATCCTCTAACCACACACATTCATGAATCTCATAAAGGTTTGTGTATATTATTCAAAAGTGCAGTATGGTCCTTTTTATTTTGTTCACATAAGTGTAATTCATGCACTAAAAATATTTCAAGGACAAGTAAAATCTAAGTTTTGCATTCTTTCCTAAATATTGTTTCTTTAACAACATGCTTGTGAAATAAGGATGGAATTGACCAAATACAAAATTGGGGTGAAATTTATCATGCAAAGATATACAAAATACATGGAAAAATAATGACTGGAATTGGTTTATGATTTTTTAAAATTGTAAATGGATATATCTGTACTTTTAATATGTCTGGAGGCAGATAAACACAGCTGTCCATAATGAGAAAGTAGATTACATCATGTTACTCTAAATAAGACTTCTAATGAGAAATCAGGATTAAGATGAAATTGGAGGAGAAATTTGTATTTGCCTTGAGAATTTCAAGCTGATCTCCCCTAGGGAAAATGATGGAGCATTAAGAGATTTTAATTTGAAATGAGGTTATGGGATTGTAAATTGCTGACAGTTATTTAGTAAATGATTTAGTGTTTGTGTTTACATTCCAGCTTAGGAAAGATTTTGGCTTTTTCAGCAAACTAAAGAAATGTCTTCAAAACACATTTAGCTAATCAAAATCAAGTGTCCAGAGAATGGGAGGGTGGGAGCAGTTAAATTTATATATTTGAATTATGCATTCAAATTCAACAATAAACCTTCACTCTCTGAGCAAACCTCAGTCTTTATTATTTCAGTTGCCATACAATTAATTTATTAGTGTCAGCTAAAGAACTAGGGATAGTATCTTTGGTCAAGTGTTATAATTCACATTATCGGTTATATTAAAAGTATTTCTACACTTCTCATTTTTAGAAAAGACCATCATTATACAAAATAAGAAGATTTCCTTTTGAAGTGATTTGGTATCACTCTTTCTGAAAATATTCAGGAATTGAAGAATATGTATATAAGATACTATGTTAGTTGTACACTCACCAGGAGTGAGTAAGATAACTCATGTCTAAGTAGCTGTACAAAATGGTAGCCCTCTGGGAAAGATAGATAAGAGCAGAATGGATAACGGAACTTGCTCCCTTTTTCCTTTTGAAACTTTTATTTTCAATGTGACACCTACCATCATACACAGTCTTTCTCTCTTCTCTGTGACAAACTCACACAGCTTGCAAAAAAGTGATTCGGGTTTCATTAGAGAAATGCCACCCAAAGGGTCTCTTTCAAAAGCTTTGTGTTTTCCAGCTGGAGACGAGACTGAATGCATCATGGTTTCTATGGCCCCACAATACGTAGCCCAAGATAGATACCACTGTCATTACACATATTGCAGGAAAATGTGCCATTTCTTGCTGAGCTGACTTGTGGACCAGAGTCACCTGGGAAATATCACAGCCTGGTTTATGGGATGCTGTCCTATTTTATATGCAGGTACATGATAAAGAGCTTTATGCTTGGAAGGCTAATTAGAAATACGAGGCTTTCCACCCAGCCAAGATTCTCCTTTTTATTTCTTCTATAGGAAAAAGTTCCTCACCCTTTACCTTTTTATGTCCATTTCTAATTTGGAAAAATTCTTTTTTTCTCAGATTTTTAAATATGACACTCTCTCAAGGTCTGTGTCCCTCCCTTTTGCTTTTGCAGGTACATTTTTCTTCTGCCCTAAAACCTGTGCAATTAACTTCTGTCACCTTAAAAGCCTTTCTTACAGCACATTGCTCCAGCTGTTGAAGCATATGTAATTACATCCTACCCTGCCTGTCCTCAGGCATGCTAGTTTCATACAATTTTCATATCACCCTTTTTCATTATTCAAGCAGAGTGAAATTTTAAGGACAGTGTGATTAGGCTGAAATTGGGACTATTCAAAGTTTGGCATTATGGGAAAAAGCAGAGTCTTTCCTTCCTTACACAGAACCTAAAATGCTACTGCTTAAAAAATACTTCAATCAGCTTGGCGCACACACTAATGACATATAGAGGACATCAGAGTTAGGACGTTTTGCAGACCCACATTAAGATTCGTTAGTATTTTCATGGAGTTTGATCTGCAGGAAATGGTGTTAATGATTTAGCAATTTTGAAGATTTATATAGATTCTGCCCTAATTTCAGCAAAGAGAGCTAAGAATACATGGAAGTAATGTGTACAATATAAGCATTTATGCAAATAGTTACATTGAAGTGCTTAAAGAATATTGAGTGTCACTTAAAAATCATTGTACATTGAGAGCAAAAGAAATTAAAGGTTTAAGTAGTTATTCTCTCTTCACGTTACATCTAAACAAAAACCTATAAAGCAGTTATAAACATGGAAAATGAACTCAATCTATTTTAAATTAATAACTATTTCTCAAACTTCTTAATGTCTTACTCCTGTGGTTTTCTAAGACATATTACGGTTCAATCTAATCAGTAGATTTTAATATTTTGTCTCTTCAAGATTAAATTAGGTTATTAGAAACATGAAACATATAAAGTCTCTGTGATTTTGGTAATTTCATTCATTGTACCCAAATTAAAAGTAGAATTAAAAAGTCAAGCAGTGCAAAGCCTCTAATAATATGATAGGTTGTATCTCAGACCCATGTCTATAAATATTTTATTAATTTGTCACACAATCTTATTGTTTTTATGATTAAATGATTAAATCTATTATTACATGAGATCAAATTATCAGAGGAATTAAAAATGTATTGAGTTTGCAGGACAAATCACAAGCCACAAAGATCAAGGGAATCTGGGTATAGAAGATGAATGTAAATATGCAGCTATTACCATATCCAAAGATTGCATATGTGCGTTAGTGTATATAGAAGATTTTTGGATTTGTCTGTGTTCTTTTACTATTATTTGCTATTGTTTCCTTCTTAGTTAAAAAATGTTCAAGAGCTGACTACTTATAATAGCAATTACAAATAAAAATTACAGAGTACATATAAATGCATATCATTTCAATTCCTTTTCAAATATGGGTTAGTCATAAATAATAATAAAATTCCCATTTACCGGAATGAGAACTTTATAATCATGTAAATTTAACTCTTTATTTTGCTCAACAAATATAAATCTGTTAGAGAATGTAGATACACATGCAAAAATTAAGAGGTCCAGAAACAACA
>VMDO01037675.1:0-14136 GCA_007922755.1 Pedetes capensis | reverse complement strand
ATATATATATACCAGCATATTATTTGTTTCCATCAGGATGGTCACTTAAGGAGTCTTGTCCACAATACTGCCAGAACCAGAAGTCTAAATTTTGTTTTAATTATCTTTCCACTTTTCTATTATATCTTAGTTTTACAAAATGGAAATAGTATGCATACTCCTTTATGAATACATTAAAACTTGTTTAATGAATTGTTTTTCTTAAAAATAATATAATTCTGATTTATAAAACTATTATCTTTTTTCCCTTTATTGGTAAATGATGATGGGTTACAGACTAATACAGCATTTGCTTTTTCCATTATGCAACTATTACATCACTCTTGGTTATACTTTCATCAACTTACAAAGTTTATGGAAACTTTTGACTACTATGTAGTAAAGCTCATGTATTTATGGGTTATATTCCCCTATTTTCCCATGTACTCATGAAATGGTATCATTTACATTGAAATTATCCTTTCCCCTTTATCCCTTTACATTGTTTCTCCTCTCCTTCCTACCTTCTAATACCTTTGCTTCTCTTTGCTAATCCCCATCCTCCTTTTTTCTATCCTATATTTTCCCTTCTTTGCTAAGTTTAATTGTGTGTGTATATATATATATATATATATATATATATATATATATATATATATATATATATATATATATATATATACATATTTAAGTTTTTTCTTTCATTAAGGTTTAGCTCCCACATATTAGTGAAAACATAAAGTATTTCTCTTTTTGAGCCTATGTTGTTCACTGAAGATAATATTCTCCAGTTTCATCCATTTTGCTGCAAATGACATAATTGCATTCTCTTTTTTCAGTTTAACTTTTTCCCCTTTATTGGTAAATAATGGTATTTCATTCTTTTTTATTGCTGAGTAATATTCCATTATTTATATGTAACATAAATTTTTGTCCATTCTTTGGTTGATGGGCATCTTGGTTGGTTCCATATCCTTGTTATTGTGAAGAATGATGCATTAAATATGGAGATGCAGGTGTCTCTGTAGTATGATGACTCCTTTCCCTTTGAGTATATTCCAGTAATGGTATAGCTGAGTCATATGGCAGTTCTATTTTTAGTTTTCTGAGGTATCTCCATATTGATTTCCAAAGTGGTTGAACCAATTTACAGTCCCACCAACAGTGTAAGAGGGTACCTTTTTCTCCATATCCTTACGCGCATTTGTTATTATTTGTTTTATTAATCTTGGCCATTCTTACTGGAATTAGGTAGAATCTCAGAGTTATTTTGATTTGCATTTCCATAATGGCTGGAGATACTGAGCATTTTCACATGTGTTTCTTAGCCTTATGAACTTCTTCATTTGAGAACTGTCTATTCATTTCCTTTGCCCTCTTATGTATTGGGTTATTTGTTATTCTGGGATTTACTCTCTGGAGTTCTTTGTAAATTCTAGAAATTAGTTCTCTCTCAGATGTCTAGGATGTGAATATTTTCTCTCATTCTGTGGGCTCCTCCTTAATTCTGTTGATTGTTTCCTTTGCTGTACAGAATCATTTCAATTTCATGTAATCCCATTTGTCCATTCTTGGTATAATTTCCTGAGAGGTTGGAGTGTTGTTAAGAAAATACTTTCTTATGCCTATGTGTTGCAGTATGTTTCCTATCTTTTCTTCTAGTAGTTTTAAGGTTTCTTATTTTATATTGAGGTCATTTATCAATTTCAAGTTGACTGTGGTGCATATTGAGAGGTAGGAGTCTGTTTTCATTTTTCTGCAGATGGATATGCAATTTTCCCAGGACCATTTGTTTAAGAGGCTATCTTTTCTCCATTTTGTGTCTTTAGCCCCTTTGTCAAAGACCAAGTGGCTGAAGTTGTATAGGTATGTCTCTGGATCTTCAATTCTGTTCCATTGGTCTTTAAGACTATTTTTGTGACAGTCCCAAGCTGTTTTTGCTACTATAGCCTTGTAGTATAGTTTAAAGTCAGGTATTATGATCCTGCCTGAACTAGTTTTGCAGCTTATGATTGTTTGGGTTATATATGGTCCTTTGTGTTTCCATATGAATTTTTAAAATTTTTTCTATTTCTGCAGATTTGTCATTGGGATTTTAATGGGAATTTCATTAAATCTGTACATTGCTTTTGGTAGTATAGCCATTTTTACAATATTGATTGTCCCAATCCATGAGTTGGGGAGGTCCTTCCATTTTCTAGTATCCTCTGTGATTTCCTTCTCTAATGTTTTGAAGTTTTCTCATAGAGATCTCCAGAGTCTTTGGTTAGATTGATTCCTAAGTATTTATGGTTTTGGTGGGCTATCATGACAGGGATTATTGCCTTAATTTCCTTCTCTTCCTGTTCACAATTGATGTAAAGGAAGGCTACTTATTTTTGAGCGTTAATTTTCTATCCTGCTACTTTGCTGAAGGAGTTAATTAGGTATAAGTGTTTTCCAGAGGATTTTTTGTTGTCCTTTAGGTAAAGGATCCTGTCATCTATGAATAAGGATAATTTGACCTTTTCCTTGTCTATCTATATCCCTTTGATTTCCCTCCCTTGCCTGATTGCTCTGGCTAGGATTTTGTTCACAATATTGAATAAGATTGGAAAGAGTGCACATCCTTGTCTTATTCCTGATCTTAGAGGAAATGGTTTCTACTTCTTTCCACTTAATATGATATTGGCTGTGGGTCTGTCATAAATGCCCTTTATGATGTTGAGGTATTTCCCTATAATGACCATCCTCTCCAGGGTTTTTTATCATGAGAAAGAATTGCACTTTGTCAAAGGATCATGTGATTTCTTTCTGCAAGTCTTTTGATATGTTGAATTACATTGATTTTCATACATTGAACCAGCCTTGCATCTGTGGAATAAAGCTTACTTAATCATGGTGTTTGATTTTTTTTGTGTTGCTGAATTCAGTTTGCCAGGATTTTGTTGAGAATTTTTGTGTCAATGTCCATCAGGGAAATTGGTTTATAGTGCTCTTTTGTTGAAGTGTCCTTGCCTAGTTTTGGTATTAAGGCAAGATGGTTTTGTAGAATGAGTTTGGATATGCTTCTTCCTTTCCTACTTTTTGAAACAGTTTGAGGAGAATAGATATTAATTCTTCTTTGAAAATTTGATAGAATTCTGCTGGGAACTGATTAGGGCCTGGGCTTTTCTTTATTGGGGGGCTTTTATTACCTTCTCTATTTCAGTGTATGTAATCTATCCGTTTAGGTTACTTTTGTCCTCCACGCTTAATTTTGATAATCCATATGTGCTAATGAACTTATTCATTTCTTATGTATTTTTCATTTTGAGGGAGTACAATTTCTGGAAGTATTACTTTATGATCTTCTGGATTTTATTGGTATCAGTGGTAATGTTCTCATTCTCATCCCTAATTTGTTCAATTTGTGGCTTTTCTTTCTTCTTTTGGTGGGACTGACAAGAGGGGCATCCATTTTATTAATCTTTTTCAAAGAACCAGCTCTTAGTCTCATTAATTCTTTGAATTGTCTTTTTACATTCTAATTGGGATATCTTTTCCTTGATCTTAATAACTTCTGAGTGCTCCTTTTGAGACTGGCTTGTTTTGGGATTTCTAATGCCTTGAAAAGTAACATGAAATTATTTAACTGGACCTTCTCTAATTTATTGATGAAGGTGCTCATGGCTATGAACTTCCTTCTTAGAATTGCCTTTGCTGCATCCCATAAATTTTGGTAGGATGTGTTCTCATCCTCATTTGATTGCAAGAATTTTTAAATTTCTACTCT
This sequence comes from Pedetes capensis, assembly GCA_007922755.1. Taxonomy (NCBI): domain Eukaryota; kingdom Metazoa; phylum Chordata; class Mammalia; order Rodentia; family Pedetidae; genus Pedetes; species Pedetes capensis. Next base: position 10,403 of record VMDO01037675.1, on the reverse strand, counting down.
GATTTCCTTAATAATGCATTGATTACTGAGCACTGTGTTATTTAATCTCCATGAATTTGTAAGATTTCTGAATTTTTTCTCGTTTTTGAGTTCTAGTTTTATTCCAATATGAATTGATAAGGTATAGGGGATCATTTGTACTTTTTTGTGTTTGGTGATGCCATTTTGTGGACTAAAATGTGGTCTATTTTAGAAAAACTTCCATGTGGTGCTGAGAAGAATGTGTATTCTGCATCTGATGGATAGAATATTGTAAAGACATCTATAAGGTACAATTGGCCTATGGTGCAATTTAAGTCCATTGTTTCTCTGTTTATTTATTTTTTTGATGACCTATCTCTTGGCAAAATTATGGTATTGAAAACTCCCATAATTATTGTGTATAGTCCAATATGTTCCTTTATCTCCAATAAAATTTCTTTTATGAAGCTAGATGTCTCCATATTTGGCGAGTAAACATTAAGTAACAGTATGCGTTCCTAGTTGACTGTTCCTTTTAGTAATATGTAGTGTTCTTGTTTATATTTTCTGATTAGTTTAGAATTGAAGTCTAATCAGTTCAAAATTGTATCAGTATCAGTATCACAACTCCTGCTTTTTGTTTCCCACCTGCTTTGTATATTGTTTTCCAGCCTTTAATTTTCAGCTTTTTGTGGTATTTATGGATGTGTTGTGTCTCTTGAATGCCACCTATCAAGGATTTATATTTTTTAATCCAATTGACCAGTATATGTCTCTTGATTGGTGAGTTAAGACCATTTATAGTAAGAGTAATTGTTGAAAGGTGCTTATTATTCAGCATCAATTTGGTACTTGTTACTGTTTCTTTGATTCATATTTGGCCTATTTTTTCTTAAGTTCCTCTCATGTTTATTATTCATTTCTTTGATCTTATATATAGAGTTATCTTAATTTCCCCCAGTGGTGTTTCATTGAGGATTCTCTGCAATGCTGGCTTGGTAGCTAAGAATCATTTAAATAAAGCAATATGATGGAATATCTTGTACTCATCATCTATTTTAAAAGATAACTTCCCTGGATAATGTAGTCTTGGTTGGCAGTTATTCTTTTTCACAGCTTGAATAATGTGTGTCCAAGATTTCCTTGACTTTGACATTGTTTTGGGGAAGTTTGATGTTATTCTGATAGGTTTGCTTTTGTAAATGAGTTGGCATTTCTCTCTTGTAGCTTTTAGAATAGTTTATTTGCTCTCTAGATTTAGCATTCCAATTATAATGTATCATGGGGAGGATCTGTTCTGGTCTACTCTGGCGTTTTGAATCTTTTGCTTGTATATGTGTCCAGCTCTTGAGTTAGGTTTGGGAAGTTTTTGTCCAATATTTCTTTGAATAAGTTTCTAACCCTCTCATGTTGTTTTTCACTCTTTCATGCCCCCCCCTGAATTCATAGGTTTCATTTCTTCATTTTATCAAATCCCTCTTGAAAATTTTGGTCGTATTGCTTCATTATTCTTTCTATCATGGCATGTGAGTAAATAAGGTCTTCTTCCTTTTCTTCAGTTTCAGCTATTCTGTTTTTAGATTTTTCCAGTCTTGAGACCGAAGATTCTACCATAATACTGAGTTGGTTTAATTTTCCTTGCATCTCAAGGACTTCTGCTTGATTCTTCTTCAGAATTTCTATTTCTCTGAAGAATTGTTCTTCCAAATCAAACATCCTTTTTTTCCAGTAAATCAACTGCTTTCATGGGGGTGGTGTCTTTTAGCATATTTATAAGCAAGATTCTAAATTTTCCTTTAGGCATCTCCAGGAAGCTGGTTATCCTGACATTATCCATTCAGGTGCTTTGGTCTATAAGATCTTCCCATCTAGCATGTCCTTTCAGGTTTCATGTGTTTTTCTGCTGAGGCTTGCCCATTGCTTGGTCTGGGTGCTAAGTTCTACTTCCTCCATGTGTAAAGAGATTCTCCCCTGGAGTTCCTGTGAATTTGGGTGTTATGGGTTGTTGGTGTTTCTTTCTCCCTTGCCCACACCTATATTTCGCAGCATCAGTGTCCAGTGCCTAGCTCCTGCTGCAACCTCTGCATTCAGCACTGCCCCTTCAGTTTCTCCTTGTCTGCTGTATTCCCAGCTCCCAGTTTGGCCACAGCTTACACCATGTGTCTTAGGCTTCCCAGACCTATAATGCTACTTCTCCACATCCCAAGCCCTATTGGGCTCCAGACCCACCATATTCTGAACAAGCTTTCTTAGGCTCAGGGATCCAGCAGCACCTGCTGCTCTTCTCCATCCCCTGAACTCACCACCTTTCAGTTTCCCTCCCTCTAGCTTAAGGCTCCAATGGCTCCAGAGGCCAGGGTGGTGACTATCTCTCCCTGATAAAAATAAAAAATCCACAGTCCCTGGGTCTAAGACCATATAATGGGGTCATGTCATCTGACCTTTTCCTCAGAGTGTCCACTTTCCCTTCTACTAGCCACTACCATCTGAGAGGTACCTGCTACACTTTTTTCAGCCATGTGTCTATTTCAGGTGCCCCAAAGTACCTTGTTCCAGCCATTCACTGTCCAGGATAACCATCTTGGCTTGTTGTTTAGCTGTGTCCTTGTAGCATCTGCACCTTGCCCTCCATCAGCTTGCTGGGTGTCAGGGATGGTTTCACTGGGCTGTCATTTGGCTGGGCACCATTGGTGGTGTCTCTGCCTTGCCCTTCCCCAGCTGCCTGGCATCAGAGATGGCCCCACTGGGTGTCTTCAGCCCCACGCTATTGCAGGTGTTATCACCTTTCTCCCTGTCAGCCACTTGCCATCAGGGATGGCCTCACTGAGTCTTATTTCAGCTGTGCACCTTCCAAAGGACTTTGTATCCTTCAAAGTCCTCTTCTGCCATCTTCCCCTGGACTGAGGATTATGGAGACTTGTCCTGTCATTTAGTCCTCTTCTCTGATATTTCAGTCTCTGCTATTTGGTCACTTGTCCTTGTGCCATCTCATTTTTCTTGATAATTAAAGTTGCACTCCACTCCTTATATTTTGTTTTGTTTTGAATAGAGAGTTTCATGATTTTCCCTATTTTCTACCTTGATTGAAGTATGGCTGTTATCTGTCTACAATCTTCTTTTTCTCTGCTTTATAATATTTTAGGGGATAATTTGATGGGTATTAAAAGCCTGATAATCGGAGCTCATGAAATAAGATGTTATTGCCTTAATACAATTGTTATTATTTAACAAATAGGGAGCCAATCCTTCTCAGCCCAAGAAAGGAGAAGGCAAGGGAAATAATATTACCTTCTCATCTTGTTGGGAGTAGGTTGAGAGAAGGGTCTTTGTCTTATTGGTCTTCATATCCTCAATGCCTAGCAAAGATCAGGGCACACATTGAGTCATCAAAGTAATTGACTAATGGCTACAGATTGAATATAAGTCCTCTCACAGCCCAGGACTTTCCCATGCCCACAAAGCTAAAAAATGACAGAGATACAGATCAAATACTAGTCTTTGATTTTCATTTCCACTGTTCTTTCTCTCCACTATGCTACTTGTTTAGGTTCATCTATCCATTTACCCACACTACATACTCCAATTATTTGTCTTCATTGGACTAAATCCTATGCTAGTCACTAAGAAGACAAAGATGAAAGCCATGACCCTGGAACATGTAAAGGGAGGAGGAAAATAGATAATGAAATAAGTACGACACAGCCAGTTGTGGTGACACATGCCTGTAATCCCAGTAACTCGGGATGCAGAGGCTGGAGGATCACAAGTATAAAGCCAGAGACAACCTGTGTAACTTAGCAAGAGTTTATCTTGAGATAAAAAAATTTTTTTTTAAAGCTGGGCAGGGGGTGTAACACAGTGGTAGAGTACTTGCAAAGTATGTGTGAAGCCTTACGTTCAACCCCCAGGTACAGAAAAAAAATCATGACACAAAGTGGTTTATGATATAGTTAATAATAATAATTGTTAAGAATTTATAAGGGCTTGGAGTTAGCTTAGTTGGTAGACTACTTGCTCTGTGTTCTCTGAGGCCCTGGGTTCCATCCCCAGCACTGCAAAAATGGGAGAATGACTTGGCAGCCCACTCCTAAAACAACCGTAAAATAATCAGCCATTGAAAACCCTGAGTGGCACAGAAGCATCAATACAGCGCTGGGCATGGCACAATGCCAGGTAGTGTTTCATTCTGTTGTACATTGTGTTCGTATGAGTTGGACCTTACCCAACTGTGCCTAACAATAAGAACAACAACAACAACAACAACAACAACGACACTTTATAAAACACTGTTCAAAGTGCTTTTAAAGACATATTTTATCTAAACTTCCAAATACTCTCAACACGTAGACACTATTTTTATTCTTATTTTGCCAGTAAGAAACTTTATTAAGGCTCACAAATATAGCAATGCAGAATGTTTGACTACAGCGTTGATGCATTTTGCTAATTCTAATATAATATGGCATAGTACCTGTTTGCATTCACATGTTCTAGTCATCGGAGTGGAGATAGTAGAAACCACTGGTTCCCAAATGCTACACTTCAAAATCACTTGAGAAGCTTTCAACAACCTTAATGTCACAATTAAATGATAATTTTGAGTGGGAGCCAAGCATTGGCATTTTTAAAGATTTCCAGGTACATTAGTCAGCTGTTGTCACTGTAGCAAAAAACCAACCCAAAAAACTTATAAAGGAAAAGGTTTATTGGAAGCTCATAATTAGAGGATTAGCCCATAAAGGTGACAGGACAGGCATGGTAGTGCCAGGGGCTATAATAGATGGCCTTGTGGCATGGTGGACCAGGAACAAAGGACTTCCTGAAACAGTGGGTCCCAGCTAAAGATCTCCAAAGGACCACCCACAGTGACTCATTTCTACCAAGCTTGATTACACCTCCCAGGTTTCGATAACATCCCCGAACAGCACCACTATGTGAGGACCTAATGTTAAAGCACATGACCTTTGGAGGACATTTTATATTCAAACCACACCACCAGGTGATACCAATATATAGTAAATACAGGGACCACTGCTATAAGCAGTAAAGTGAAGTATCAATGTAAGACTTTTTCTTTATCACATTAATTTCATATTGAGCACAAAAAGACACAAGATTAATAATCATCTATACTATTGTCATTGTTCTTCTATACTAATATCTGATTATTTATTTTTTAATTTTTATTTTTTGCAGTACTTGGGGTTTGGACCCAGGCCTTTGCACATACTTTGCAATTACTCTACCGCTCGGCTGCACACTCAGCCCATTTTTTATTTTTCACTTTTGAGTCAGGGTCCTGCTAAGTTATGTGGGCTTCCACTGGCTTCTAACTGGTTATCTTCCTATCTCCACTGCCTGACTTGATAGTATTACAGATATATGCCACTGTGACTGGCCAAAATCTGATTTTTAAACAAGGGTGACAGTGTTTCCTTTTAGGAACATCTTAAAAGCTACTTTCAGACAAATTCTGAATGAGTACTTAGTTCTTATGACCATCTTCTCCCATGTTTTAGTTTTCTTGGCAATGACTAGTGCACAAAAAGGGGAGGTATGAGGAAGACTCAGGAAGACCAGGATACTCAGTGCTGGTGGAAGAGGGACTATGAACAAAAAGGAAAGCCAGAGATTCTCTGATTTACAGTGACCTCAGAGGAAGATGAGCCCACAAGAAGTCCCAATAAGAAGAAGAGAGGTGAGGCCCAGGTGAAAAAAAATGAGATCACTAACCAAATTTTCTTGGCCTAACATTTAGGGACATTATCTAAGGTATGCCTGTTCTGGTTGGGCTGGTTTGATGTTATAACTAGAAGAAACTCTTCCCCTAAAGAAAGACTGGTGAAGAAAGTAAAACCTTATCTAACTGCTTACAAGGGATGTTATCAAAGTCTCAGACAGATTTTTATTAATTAAAGAAGTTTTCATTAAGAGGAGTACAATCCTGAAAAGATCCCCTTAGGTGTTTGGGTTAGAGTGGTAAAGAGACACGCTTACTCCCACAAGAAAATCAGCTGAAGGGTTTTATTGTTGAGATCTACACTGAATGGAAAGGAAAATCTTGAGAAGAGCTAAGAACATAAGATCCAGTAGTTCCTAGGGTCAGGAAGATGGAGCCAAGGCATCATTCTGTATATCCAAGGATGTCAGAAGCATAGATCATCCTTTCTGCCTTGACACTAATATGCCACAGTTATCCTTTGCTTATTTATCCAGCTTCTAGTTGCTTTTACATAATTTTAGATTATCATACCTTTCATGTCATAATCCTTGCAATGGCTCTCAGCATGACAGGCAGATTTTAAAAACAGGGAATCTGATCAGCTCACCTTAGTGGTTTAAGGTGGTTTATGGGATTATGCCAGAAATTATGGGATTTATTTAATGCAGGATCCTTTGATTTCCTAGTGACTGATTGCCCTTGGATCCAGCGTTTACTTCTGGCCCAAGAACCTGCAGTAAGGGAAATCAAATTACAAAGTCCAAATATTGTCCCTTGGCCATCATGGTCTTTGGCTGGGAGATGCTTTCCTTTGAGGACAGTGTGGGTGAGGAAAGGATTATGGCTGACAGATTTAGCACATTTTCTTGGCCCCTAATTAGAAATAGAAATAAGATTTACCTTATGTCCCTTATTTAAGCATGAGACTCTTTTTATAGATGCTTCTGAAGTCAAAAGAGAGTCACACTTTGGCCATCCAAGTCACTTTTCTCCATTTATACTCACACCTGCAAGCACACACACACTTAAACTTCCTCTTTCTCTTCCCCTTTTTCCCCATACTCATGCTCACGCACACAACCACACATCCACACCCCCTTAAAACGTTCCATGCATAAAATATTCCCTTATCTGGCATGGTAGAATGATGTAGATTTGCAGTTTAAAGACTGTAACTTTCTTGTGCTTGGAATTATAGTGCAGTAAACAAATGTTAAATATACCATGGATTGCAAGAAGGACCAAGAGATCTGTCCTAGAACAAATGCAACCAGAGTGCTCCTTGGAAGTAAGGATGACTAGACTGTGTCTTACATATTTTGGAGGTATAGCCAGGAGGGAACAATACCTGGAGAAGGACATGATGTTTGAGGAAAGAAAGAAAACCCTCAACTAAATGGACTGACACAGTGTCTACAACAATGGGCTTAAACATAAGTAAGATTGTGTGCCTGGCATAGAATCAAGGAGTATTTCCTTCTGTTGTACATAAAGTTGCTATGAGTTGGACCCTACTTGATGGCACCTAACAACAACAATTTCCTCTCAGGGTCAGCAGATCAAGCAGTAGATTTGATAAACTAATCTGCTCTGATAACAAATGGAGAAGATGAGGGTCCATTAGCAGTTGTCATATGAGCAATTTCTCTAAAGAACATCCCTTTTGATTTATTTCTCTGCCTGTTAGTGGCTCTCATGAATTTCAAATCATAAAATCAGAGATTTTTAATGGTGACCCTTGTTGAGACCCCTGACAGCAGGCAGCAATTGAGTCTGTCACTAACTCTTGATTATCTAAATTATAAGGATGGTCACCATTTTCTCTGCTTATAGATCCAACTTCCAAACCAAATTCTTTAAGATCATTAACTCTTTCTTAGAAATAAAAATAGACCGGTAAAATATTTTTCCTTCTTCATCCACAGCAATGATCATAGATGTTTTATTTTTGATGCCAAATTAGAAACTTCGAAGAATGAAAACAGATAGTAATGGTCAACAGCAAGGGAAGGTAGGATTTTGAGTAAATTAATCAGTTGCTTCTTGCTGTTCCTCAAAAGAAAGTCACAGTTTAGTGTTTATGAGAAATCCAATGGTTTTTGAAAAATCTTTGGCAAATATCTAAAAATATGTTTCAAATGTTTTTAACTCAAACAAATTAAAAGCATATTTTTTTCCTGGCACTTTCCTCCTTCATCTTAAAGTATATGTGTATTTTTCAGGGAAATTTCAGGCATGTGGCTCTAATTTTCACTTAACTAATCATGACATTACTTTGTAAGAGCTGCTCAATGACTAAAAATCCTTGAGTCTTTTTTTTTTAAATACATAAGCCTTTCTCTAAAACAAAAGTTAGTTCTTAGAAATAGGAAGTCAGAGAAACCAGAAGTAGCAAAAGGCAAGTATGTAATTCAGGTTTTTCCTAACAGGATAGGTTTAATCTGGGTCTATTTTCTTCAAGTGAGACTAATTCCCTGCTGTCAAATGCTTTCTTGGAAAGAATGTCCCAGAGTGCAGCTCTTCCATTGTATATCATATGGTTCCTGTTGGGAGAAGAGTACTTTTGCTATGTGTCATGATGGAAAAATGTAGAAATCATTCCAAACTTGCTGAATGTACACACAGATCATTCTAGTCACCAGACAAGGTTCTATTCTATAGAAAGTCATTGAATCTTAAATTCTCATTCATTATCTTTGATAAGATTAACATTCTCCTGGGGTTCTGGAAGGATTCTATTTTTTGAAGTTCAATGAGTTTGTGTATATTCTTGTTTATGGCTAATGTTGATCATAGTAATGTGCTAATCTTTTTAGGTAGTTGTCCAAATCAGGCAGGTTGCAGTGGTCCATATATGATTTACCAAAGTCATTTTTCCCCAGTGCCCTAATGCCTTCCTCTCGCTTTATTCTCTGCATACTTCTGAGAGAGATTTCATTATGCCACAAGAAAATAAGCGAATACTATATGGTGAATGAATGTATATATATGTATGCACATGAACATAGGTGGTTTAACTCTCTCATTTATTTAGTCTTTCAACAAATATTTACTAAGACCTACAGTAGTCCAGGAACTCTCCAAGATGCAAATTTGAAAAAAAAAAATTATGACCTCATGGAGCACAAAGAATAGCAGGTAAGAAATTTTTTTTTAAAGTAAAATAAAGCACAACCATAGAGGTACACTGGAGATCAAAGAAGGATGTTTAACTCTCCAAGGACAATAAGGACAGATTGTTAAGACTAGTGAGGGTCTTAGGTCTTAAAAATGAATAGGTAGGTCTTACAAAATAAAATACTAGATCTTCTCCAAACAGAAAAGAGTAGCTCAGCCTAGGCTGGGGAAGCTGTAGGAATAGAGGTGTGAAAGAGACCTGAAAGAAAACATCTGACCCACTTGGAGCATGGCCAGGCTTTTGGCATGACTGGTGCCAACAAGGAGAGATGGATCCAAAGAGGCCCAATAGGGGACCATGCAGACTGTGGAAAGGACTCAAGATTTTATTCCAAACACAATAGATATGATAGCATTCATCTTTTGGAAGAACTATTTTGGTGGCTTTTCAACAGATTGGAACACGAGGTGAGAAATGAGACTAGAGGAAAGTTTATCTGCTTAAATTCTTGTATGAAACTCTGGCTGAGAAGTGATTAGTGCCTGGATTCTAAAAGCACCATGAAGATGGAGACAAAGGGACAGAGAGGAAGAACATGAACCAAGTAGAATTGGCAGAACTAGCTACTTATTTAAGAAAATGAGGATGATGAGAGGAAGTGAGTATTCCATGATCATGTGGAAGAGGAAAGAGTAAGGAACTCAGGTGAATTTGAAATGCCTGGGGGACATCTATGTGCACAAATTGTAAGCAGGTCCCACCACATCTTACAGACTTCCTCTGGTATCACTGTTAATGAAACAGCATTGGCAAGCAGGCATCCCAAGCAGATATTTTCTTTGACAGAACTTTGAGAAATTTGCCACCAAAGGGGTAGGCTCTACTTTCACAGACATCAGTGTCCTTTGCTGCCTCTTTAGGGGACTGCACATCAAGTCCTTGGAATGAGGCCTTCTAATTCTTCTGTTGTCCTCAGTTTCCACATTGCTTCCTATGGACTCCTCCATCAGGAAGCTGCTATAAATGCACAAGGTGGGCTGCGCCACTCATAGCCACCTCGCACAGCATTGAATTCTGCAAGAGATTCGTACTCCCTCACTGGTCATATTTTTATAACATTTGCTTTTTTCTAGTGTTCTATTTTTTTTCTGTATCATTGTCTCTGTCACAATTTTTATTTTCACTGATGCTCAAACCCAGGGCCTTGCATGTGATAGGCAAGTGCTCAAGCATGGAGTCAGTCTCTGAGTTTTGTATATTTGCTAAAAAACATTTTTCAAAATCTCTAGAATAATATAACATTAATTTCTACTATCCTTGACACAATTACATTATAGCTGCATCTCCTGGAGCCATGATCATCATCATCATTATTATTCATCATTATTTTCAAACTGAGGAGAAAAGATGACAGATGATGCCTAAGCACCAACGGTTGGAAGTTCAGGACAATAAACTGGTACATGGGCAACATCCATCCTCTGTGGTGGGTTACTGTGATAAGTTGGCAGTAAGGTGAGGTTTCAGTAGAAGGAGAGAGAGAGGGAGGGAGGGAGGGAGAGAGAGAGAGAGAGAGAGAGAGAGAGAGAGAGAGAGAGAGAG
>VMDO01037674.1:0-14127 GCA_007922755.1 Pedetes capensis | reverse complement strand
TTACATTGTTTCTGGCCAACAAAAGCCCAGAGCCCCGGCAGGAAAAGGCTCCCCTGGATCTTCCTGTTGTTAGGTGCCATGCAGTCGGTGTCTGACTCATAGCAACCCTACATACAACAAGCAAAACGGTATTATTAGTGCTTCTCTGCTATTCATAGGGTTTTCAATGGCTGGTGGTTTTTGGGAGTGGGTTGCTGGGCCTGTCTCCCAAGCCTACGGCACCTGGTATTCCCAGGTGGTCTCCCATCCAAGCACTAACCAGGCCTGACCCTGCTTAGCTTTGGCGATCTGAAGGGATCGGATTCGACAGTGGTATGGCTGCAGGCCATCTGGATCTTAGGATGGTTTAAAGCTATAATTATCAACTTGTGAAAATCATAAAATGCCCATATGAACATATAGTGATAATGTTCCAACAGGAGGAACAGAATGAAGAGCTGGTTCAGTAAAGATTTGAAGAACTCATAATTTGAGGGGAAAGAAATGATGAGATAAAGTGCTTAGTTAGATTCAAAGTTGTCTATGCCCTATGGGACAATAAGACCATGGCACTTTAGTGCTATCTTTTCTCCCATACAGGAAAAAAATACATCTTAACTATTTAATGTGATTGCAAAACGTCTGGGCTTCAGGAAATTTTAGATAATCAAAGTTACATTTCTGGGAACAGTCAAGCAACTCCAGATTTAGGACATTCTGTATCTTAATATTAAGAATCATATATAGTAATGTGGGAGGAAGGGGTGTGGCTCAGTGGTAGAGCCTTTGCCTAGCATGTGTGAGGCCCTACGTTTGATCCTCAGCACTGCGTGCAAAAGAAAATCGTGGTTAAAAAAAGTAACATAGTCAAAATTATTGCATTATTTCTAATGAGCTTTACTTTTTAGAATAGTTTTAGGTTCACAGTAAAACTGAGCAGAAAATAGAGTTCCTATCTACCCAGAAAGAAAGAAAGAAAGAAAGAAAGAAAGAAAGAAAGAAAGAAAGAAAGGAAAACTACCCCACCATATCCCCTTTCCACCTCCTCCCCTTCCTCCTCAGGCTCTTGTTTTTCCTCCTTCTTCTGTTTGAAAGAAAGGTGTCCTGAACATCCATTCAGTACCAAGCCAGCTGTGAGGACACTGGCCCAGCAGGTACCTCGTGCCCCTCCCTCCCTGGGTGTCTTCTCCTCAGTCTTTGATATCTTCGCCTGCACAGTCCTTTTCCCATGGAAAAGCTCTTTGAGACTGGCCTAAGTAACTTCCTTTTGCATACATCACCAAAAGCTCAATCAACCAAAGCAAAAATAGGCAAATGATATTACACCTGAATCTAAGCCTTCTGCTCCATTAAAAGAAATATTAACAGAATAAAAATTCTTCTTGTAGATGTAGTGCAAACATCTTTGATTGTTAAATCTCATAATGGGCTAATATACAAAATAATAAGGAATTCACACAACTTAATAGCAAAAGGAAGCAAGTAAATAGAAACTCCCAATAATCGGATTAAACATGAACAAAAGTTCAATAGTTGTTTATTGAAAGAAGATATATCCATGGCCAACATGTATATTGGTGATTAGCATCATTAATCACTATGGCAATCCAAATCAAATCTCCACCAAGCTATTACCTCAAGTCCCTTAGATGGATAGTACCTAAAATAACACAGGTAACATGAATTGGAGAGAATGTGGAGAAAAGTGAAGCCTTGTTCACTATTGATGGGGATATAAACTGGTGCAGCCATTATAGAAAACTGAATTTTGTTCCCTAAAATTAAAAATAAGATCAATGTATGTCCTAGAAATGCTCTGTTGAGTTTATACCCAATGGAAATGAAATCACCACCAAGTAGAGATGCCTGTGCTCCTGTGTTCTTCTCAACATTATTCACCATGGTCAAAATATAGAATCAACCTAGGTGTTCATCAATGGATAATGTGTGTGTGCGCGCACGCACGCGCATGTATGTATGTGTGTTGTGTATTATTCATCCTTTAAAAAACAAGACCCTTAGCTGAGAATGATGGTACATCCCTGTCACCTCAGCTCTGGGGAGGCTGGGGAAAGAAGATCACAAGTTCAAGGGTAGCCTGGGCTAGATATCAAGGTCCTATCTCAAGAGAAAAAGAAATGACACCTTGCCTTTTGGAGCAACATGAATGGAAGACATCATGCTACATGAAATAAGTCAGACACAGACGGATAAAAACTGCGTATTCTCACTTATATGAGGAATCTAAAAATGCCTCAAATATGTAGAAATAGACTAGACTGGTAGTGTTCAGATTGGGGGAGGCAGGACTAGGGAGATGTGGTTTAAATGGTACAAAGTTTCAGTTTGTGTGATGGATAAGTCTGGAGATTTAATGTATTACGTGAGGATTTGGGGCAGTAACATTGAACTGCATACTGGAGATTTGGAAAGAATATATTTTAGGTGCTCACACTCCTGGAAGAGTAGCTATGCTAGATGATGGGCATGTTTATTTGCTTGATTACAGCAACCAATTGCTTATGTATAATATATAAACATGTTGTATACCTTAAATATGTAAAATAAAAAGAAAACTCACCCCTTTTAGTTTTGAGAGTCAAACACAGAACTCATAACATGGACAGTGTCTCATATACTGTACTGTAGGGAGGAATAAAGGGAGACCAATGAGCTGTTATCTTACAGAAAAGTAGCTAAGAGTTTGACTTATGGATGACAGTGGAGAGGGAGTGTAATTCTGATTTTTAAAAAACAACTCCTGAGTCTTTGTGGACTTTTTTAAGTATGCTACCTGCTACTACATATAAAGTTGCAAATGTGATTCAAACTGTGAAGGAAAGGTGCACAATCCTATGTAAGAACTCAGTAGGAGAATGTGAATTAGTCTGGAAAGTCACACAAGGCTTTTTTCTTCCCTTTCCTTTCCTTTCCCTCTCTTTCTTCCTTCCCTTTGTTCATTCTCTTTCTCTCTCTCTTTCTTTTTCTTTTTCCTTTCATTTTCTTTCCCTTTCTTTCTTCCTTCCCTCCCTTCCTTCTCTCCTCTTCTCTCTCCCCCTCCCTCCCCTCTCTCCTTTCTTTTCTTCCTTCCTTTCTTGAGACAAGTCTCCCTGTGTAGCCCAGGCTGCTCCGGAAGGTGCTATGTACCTAGGCTGACACTGAACTTGCAGTTCTCCTGCCTCCATCTTCTACATGCTAGGATTACAGCTGTGGGCCATGGCGCCCAGCATGGAAGACTTTCTTAAGGAGGAAGCAATGGTAGTGAGACCTGAAGAACATGTAGTTGGTAACTAGAAGGAGATGGAAGAGAAGAATATTCCAGGCTGAAGGTAGAGTATTGTTGAAACAGTCAGTGGTGGAAGAATATTATGTATATGGAGCTGAGATAAGGCAATGAGCAAAAGTGAAGGGCTGGTTTGAGGGCATCATGTTTAGCAGTTTCCAGACCACTTAGGCTGTGTGAACCAAATTAAGCATTTTAGTTCTAATTCACAGCACAATGGGAAGCAAATGAGGGCTTTTAAAGAAGGGATTAATGTGATCAGACTTACATTTTAAGAGGTCATTCTTGCTGCAGAGAAAGTTTTGGAGGAGACAAACGGCAAGGTGGTCTTTTGGAAGATGAATTAGTGGGCTGTTGCAAAAGTATAGTTGACAGAGGAAGACAGCTTAGATGGAAAGTTATCAGGTTTTGGTTAGTAATACTCTAGAATATCTACAAGAAACTATATCCTCCTATACGCTGAAGTTGATATTTAATCTATTTTACAAAGTTTAAATAGTTATAATTATGCCATTTCTGCTAGGGTGTAAATGTTGATATTTTAAAATAATACTTTAATATCACTGTTGTAATGGTATCTGATGGAAATTTGATACATTCATTATCTATTTAAAATACATGAAATTGGAATTTTTGCATCTATGTTTCACCATCTCATATTAATATTTCCATTTCTCTCCCCATGTAATTTTATCTGAGCATGATCTTCTTTTTACTGGAAGTGTCCTGAACCCTATTATATTTCTCTGCAACAAAAGCATAAACAAATTTAAAACATATTTTATTCATTGCCAACCTGAGACCCTAAATTTTATAGAATTTCCATCACTGCAATTATTATTCATAGTACTTAGCTGTTCAGATATAACAAAGATAGAGACATTTTTGACAATTATGAAGCATAAAAGGTAAAATGGGGTTGTATATGAATATTTAATGAAATGGATGGAATTTTTCAGTGAATTCATATGTTTTGGGTAAGTAGGAGGTATTGCAAGTATGAGACAGGATTCCACTTAAATTCTCATTCCACTTATCTTTTTTACCGCAAGAAGTGGATGAGGGCAAAAGAAGATTTAATACAGTATGTCATCTCATTCTTTAAATTCCTTCCATGATATCTGTCGATGATCACATCAAGATCTCTCATCAAAAAATGATTTATAAGTGGGGCATGGTAGCTGAGTGTAATCTCAGCACTCCGGAGGCTGAGGCAAGAAGATGGTGAGTTTGAGGCCAGCCTGGGCTACATAGCGAGTTCCAGGCCACCCAGGGCTATACAGCAAGACCCTCTCTCAAAACAACAGCAACAACAAAAAGGATATATCAGCTAACAATCCAATTAGGCATCTTTGCAGGTAAGTAGAAACTACCTAACATGCAAAACACTTAGGTGGGCACAGTGATATACATCTGTAATCCCAGGTACTTGGGAGGCTGAGGAAGGAGGATCACAAGCTTGCAGCCAGAGGCAGACTACACAATGTAGCAAGACCTTGTCTCAAAATAAAAACATTAAAAAGGGGGTAGGGGTAGAGCACAGTAGTAGGTCACTTTTCTCTAGCATGTGATGCACTGGGTTCAACCCCCAAGTACTGCAATCATCAGTCAATAAATAAAATGAAATTTTAAAATAAAAATAAAAAGGGGCTGGGGTGCTGCTCAGTGGTTACACACTTGCCTAACATTCCCTGGATTCAGTCCTCACATATGGCAAACAAATAAACACACACACAAAAAAAATCATCAGTTAGTCACCAGAGATCTTGGTTTTGCAATTTCTGAGAAACATGCCAAAAAGGCTTTATAAAGAGATGGCTATAGATTCTTTTTTTTTCTTTTTTTTTTCTTTTTTTTTGGGGGGGGCAGTAGTTGGGGCTTGTACCCAGGGCCATGCACATGCTTTGCAAGTGCCCTACCACTGGACTGCACCTCCAGCCCATTTTATATTTTTTTATCTTGAGACAGGGTCTCACTAAGTTATGCAGTCTGCCTCTGGCCTCAAACCTGTGATCCTCCTGCCTTTGCTTCCTGTGTTGATGACAGGCCACTATGCCTGTCTAAACACAATTTTAACAAAAACTAGATTTGATAAAAATGCTGTTATCTCATACTTGTCTTAAACATATTTCTGTCAAAACCTTAAAGTTGGAGATTTATCTCATTCTATATACAGTGAGCCTGCAGTTGTAGCCCTGTGGCATCTGATCCCATGAGATCTTGGAAGCTAAGCAGGGTCGGGCCTGGTTAGTACTTGGATGGGAGACCGCCTGGGAACACCAGAAGCTGTAGGCTTGGGAGAAGGACCTGGCAACCCCCTCCCAAAAATCAATCTGCCATTGAAAACCCTATGAACAGCAGAGAAGCGCTGACAATAGTGTTTCCCCTGTTGTACAGAGGGTCGCTATGAGTCGGATACCGACTCTACGGCACCTAACAACAACAACAACATATACAGTGAATGTACATTGTAACATTTTACTAGGAAAGCAGTCATTGTTGTGATACCAATGAACCAAATCGGCTTTAATTTCTTTCAGAACAGTCTGACTTTATTTCTCAAATAATTGTATGAATATGCATTTTGAAGGATTTTTAAACACTAAGATGGATATTTCTTTTAATGTGGATATTACTAAAACATTAATTTGTTGTTGTTGTTAGGTGCTATTGAGTCGTGTCTGACTCATCGACCCTCATAGGGTTTTCAATGGCAGATTGTTTCAGGATTGCCTTGGGAGTGGGTTGCCACATCCTTTTCCCATTTTTGTGTTGCTGGGAATGGATCTCAGGACCTCAGAGACTGCAGAGCAGCGCTCTACCAACTGAGCTAAATCCCAGCCCTAAAACATTAATATCAAGATTAAAATGCTGTAGAGGTAATATAATGAATTTATCTACTTTCTAATAAATCATGAAATAAATAATAATGCTCTCTCTCATAATCTAATCTACAACAAAGTGATGGGACTTGTAACTTATGTTTTATGTTATTAGGGAAGGTACTGTAATAGAAAGCATGATGTGAATCTTTGCATGTATTCAAGTACAATGCTTGTCTTTGGGGTGTAAATATTTAAGAATGAGGTAAATTTCAGGAACAAATCCATTAACTTTATTAGACATTATGATCAAAATTTTCCTGTCATTAATGAAAGAGAAAAGTATATACTGCTAAAAAATAACTGAATGAAATGGATAAGCTCTGGTTGGTCTTCTTCTAGGATGGATCTGTTGGTTCTCTTAGCAGTCCAGGGAATATTCAATATTCATCTCTAGCAACATAATTCAATAGCATCGATTCCTTCCCTGTCTCCCTTATTCAATGCCCAGCTTTCACAACCATATGATGCAACTGAAAATACCATGGCATGAATCTGGCGCACCTTCAACGTGACATCTTTATTTTTCAACACTTAAAAGAGGTCTTTTGCAACAACTTTTCCCAATACAATACATCTTTTCACTGCTAATTCCATGGCTGTTGATTGTAGAACCAAGTAAAGCAAAATCTTAGAGAATCTTGATCCTTTCTCCATTTTTCATGAAATTGCTTACTGACCCAGTTAAGGATTTTTGTTTTCTTGATGTTGAGGTGGAATCCATACTAAAGGCTGCGTTCTTTGATCTTTACCAGTAAATGTTTCAAATCTTCGCTTTCAGCAAGCAGAGTTGTGTCATCTGCATAACACAGAGTTGTTAATGAGTCTTCCTCCAATCATGATGCCGTGTTCTTCTTCATAAAGTCCAGTTTCTTGGATTATTTGCTTGGCATAGAGATTGAAGAGGTACAGTGAAAGGATACAGCCCTGACACACACCTTTCTTGACTTTAAGCCAACCAGTATTTCCTTGTTCTGTTGGAACAACTGCCTCCTGGTCCATGTACAGATTCCTCATGAATACAATTAAATGGTCTGGTATTTCTATTCTTAGCAACGTTATCCACAATTTTTTATGGTCCACACAGTCAAATGTCTTTGCATAATTGATAAAACATAGATAGACATCTTTCTGGTATTCTCTGCTTTTGGCATTATAACATACATCTGACATCAGCAATACTGTCCCTAATTCCATGCCTCCTTCTGAATCCGGCTTGGCTTTCTGACAGTCCCCTGTGTATATACTGCTGCAGTCACTTTTGAATGATCTTTAGAAAAATTTTACTTGTGCTGGGTACGGTGGTGCATACCTGTAATCCCAGCGGCTTGGGAGAAGGAGGCAGGAGGATTGCAAGTTTGAGAACAGAGGCAGTCTGTGTAATTTAGCGAGACCCTGTCTCAAAAAGTAAAAAAATGGGCTGGGGGTGCAGCTCAGTGGTCCAGCACTTGCAAAGCATGCAGGCATGAGGCCCTGGGTTCAACCTCCATCACCGCAAAAAAAAAAAAAATTTTACTTGTGTGTGATATTAATGATATCATTCAATAATTTCCACACCTGATCAGTTAGCTCAAGTAATAGCTCACAGATTCCTGACAAGTTTTCTTTCCATGGTCCAGTAATGAGTTACAGCCTGCTCAGGCATGTACAGAAAATAGTTGGTGGCTCTTTGATGCCAGCTAGTCCTTTTCACTGGGTGCAAGGAAAACAGGTAGAAGAGAATTTAGTCTTTTTCTGCTGTATTAGGCACAATTAAAGAAGGTATTTAGTTCCAATGACTTTACATCACCTTTCAAATTAAGAACTTTAGGTCAATTTTCAAAGTAGCAAACTTAAAATATTGTATTACAGACATGATCTACAAATGTAGTCATATCAATGGAATCTGGGTCTGAGGGACTAAAAGCCACTGTTTGCCTATGGGTTACTGAGCTTGCTGACCTCTGGCCTCCTTGTCTTCTCTTTGGTCCTGTACAAATGGGACCCAAGAATCAGCCTCGGACAAAGCCAGCTCCTCTAGAAGCTCGCAGAGGCTCTAGCATCTGAGGTATGTTCTCAGATGCCAGCCCCACAGGTGGCAATTCCAGGCACCAAATATGGTCAGATCATGTTTTGCCTAAGTTGTTATCATTTGGTACCTTATTGCTTCATGTCTTTTTAGGTTATTAAAAATGTGTTATAGCAACACTGAAAACTTGTAGAAGAAAAAGGAAGATGTTCTTATCCCTATTATTTAAAACAGCTCATTTTAAATTTTGTGTATTTCCTTCAGTTCTTCATTATTTACTTATCTATTTTTCTCCTCAAGGTGTCTTTTTCCATGTATTCATGTAAATTTGAAGGCCTAGATGTGTGAAATCCTTGAGGAGACAGTGGGGGTGCTTTTAGGATCCGGTGATAATTGCCTTTGAATTTGCATTTTCAAACTGAGTACAAAAGCATTGGAAACATAAAAGAGCATCATATACTCAAGGAACAGTGAAAAAACAGTTTTCCTGGAGCATGGGATCTCTAGGGGCAGGAGAGAGAGAAGATGAGACCAGATAGGCAGCCTTGGTCCTGGTTGGGACTGATCTAAAATGTCACCTAAAGAAACCTAACTTCATGTTAGAAGGAGTGTCTATAGAGGATTTGAAACAGATGTCTGCTCTGCCTAGGTTTTCTTTTTAGAATGGTCATGCTGGTGGCATTATAGACAGTGGAATAGTAGAGTGTGGGAGTGGAGGCAGCAGGAAGACCAGTTGTGAAACAGTTGTAGTAATCTAGCAGAAAGCTATGTGAAAGCCATGGCACCTCCCCACAAAGCAGTGGAATTGAAGCATCTTGAATCCCTGCTGTAGGGACTTCTGGTGCCATAGGCCAAAGATACGAAGCCTCCTATCCAGGTCTCAAGCTCCTTTCAAGACTACCTCCCCTACAAATCTGCTCTTGTTCATCCAGCATCACCGCCCCCACTGCAGGCCCTTCCCTTCATTGTGGCTCCAGCAATCCATATGACTTCTGCCATAACATTAGCCACTTGCACTGGAGGCACAGCTCTGTGGTAGAGTGCATTCTTAGCATGTGCAAGGTTCTATCCTCAGCACCAAAAGAAAAAATAATTAGCTACTTGAGTTTGTGCTCAGGGCTTTAATTCTCAAATTGCTTCAGTCATTCACCTGACAAATATTTGCTGAGCAGTCAGAGAGTGGGGCTGGAGGGGAATGGAGTTGGGAGCCCTCAGTATATATTGAGAGGCAGTTAAACCAGTTCTTTGCCACTGGGAGAACTTCCAACCTTGGTGTGCCCAGCATGAAGGGGATCTTTGGAATTTGCTTCAGCTCTTTTCTTCTTAACAAAATGTCTTTCTTCTCAGGAGCAGAGATGCATCAGATCCGTCTTGTAGCTCCTGCAGAGTAAAGCACTCAGCTGGACACTTACTAGCTGCTCAGTAGGGATGTGACTTGGGACAGAGGGGCTCTGTAAGCTTTGGGGTCACTTCCTATCCATGTTCACCTCTTCCTACAATGCTTCTTTCTCCCTCCCTCCACAAGGAAGCTTAGGATTAGTAGGATCTTTTAGGAGTCTGTGATATTTACAGCCATGCTCTTGGACTTCTGCTAAGAGGAGAGGGTTGCACCTAGAGCCTACTCTGAGGGATGTAGGGAAGGATGGTACACTGGCCAAGCATAGGCCCCTGATCTTGGTGGGTAAGGACAGCATGCCTTCCCATGGGCCTTCTGATCTGTGGCTAAAGAGCCAAGGGTCAGATTTCTGTTTCCTTAGCAACCCAAACAAGTCATTTCTGTTCCTCTTCCCAGTTGAAAGTTCACTGCCAAACAGTTGTTAATAATTTACTTAAGTTCTTTGGAGGCTTTGGTCTGTCCTCTGATGTTGTAGGCTAGGGATGTTTTCCTATAAGGCCCCATTGGAGACAACCTGAGATTCCTATGCTATCCCAGAGGGCAAAGCCAGTTGTTCCTTGCAGCAGACTGTTTCCCACCTCTCCTGCCATGCCTTCCCGTCCCTCTTCATCTCCCACACCTTCTTGGAAATCACATTGAGCCCTCTGGAGATAGTTTTGGTATGATTCAGTGGGGTTGCCTTTCCCTTGAATACCAAGTGATTAGAATGGAACTTGGGAACACCATTGGGTCTCAACACAAATAACTAAGTCTCCTTTTTTTTTTCCCAAACCAGGGATTCCAATTTTTTTTAGTTTTTTTTTTTTTCTTTAGGGTACTGGGGTTGAACCCAAGGCCTCGCACTTGCATGCTTTGCAAGTGCTGGACCACTGAGCTGCACCCCCAGCCCATTTTTCTACTTTTTGAGACAAAGTCTCACTAAATTACGCAGACTGCCTCTGGTCTCGAACTTGCGATCCTCCTGCCTCCTCCTCCCAAGCCACTGGGATTACAGGCGTGCCCCACCTTGCCCGGTGGGATTCCAATTTTCAAACCAGATATAATCTCCCAGTTATGGTCAACACAAGGACCATATATGCTGGGAAAAGAAGGGCTGCAAGGCTCTTGTCCAGGTGAGCAAGTGAAAGCCAGGTAAGTCAACACCCTTCTAGTCAATGAAGAAGTGTGTGGCCTCTTTCAAGTCCTACTAAGAGTTGTTTCTTATTTATTTTGTATTTCCATTGGAGACACTCATACCTAATGCATTCACAGAAAGCATGGAAAGTGACCATATAGAGTACCTAGATTGAACTAAGGTTTGCAATTCCAGATCTGAGGAGGAAAAAAATATGAACCTTATAAGGATTCTAAATGTTTTTTGGACATTTTGTCGGCCTCTGGTGCCTCCTCACATTCAGCATTCAGCATTATTTATGATATTTTCCTCCTTTACAGGACACTCTCATTCCAGTTCAAAGTGTAGCACATTCCTTGGGGGTAGATTAACCCCAAAGAAAGGAGTGAAAGGAGGGCGAAAACAGGAAACTAGTCTGCTCAGGGTCACCACAGCCATGAACTCTCACCTTTTCTCCTTTACTGTATTCAGTGTCCCAAGCATCCATGCAAGCCTATGCTCCTGACACCAAGCCCATATGGGCTGGGAATGAAACTCAAGGAATGGAAAAAACAGAGAGTTAAAAATTGTGGCAAATATTAGGACAAAGAGATGAAAAGATGAAAAGCTAATGGGGAATGCTTATTACAGGCAGGGTGGCTTAGAGAAAGTAAGAGAAGGGTAAGAGGGGATCCAGGCTTAGGAAGAGTAGGAGAAAGTAAGCCCTGGGCAAGTGAAGGGAGAACCAAACGTGCAGCAATAGAGGCAGGCATTTCAAAGGCCTGGAATAGAACCAGCAAAAGGGAGGGAAGTGGGAGCTGGGAAAGGAGGACAAGCTGTGTAGGGAGGCCTCAGAGGCCATGGAGAGGGGCTGCAGCCACTGGAAGGTTCTGAGTTTATGGAGACAGAACAGGTCAGAATGGAGGGAGCCAGGAGGGGAGTACAGCAGGCTGTCCAGGCCAAATGTGCTAGTGGCATGGAGAGGCGTGGTGGAGACAGGGTGCTGTGCAGGGTTTGGGCCTGAGCTGCATCGTGTAGTGCCCTGAGCAAAGGTACAAGAGTCTGTTTGGATGGGCGTTCACTTTTTTCCACCTCAAAATGGGTACTTTTGTACTTTTTCATTGATGAGTGAGGCCCTTTGAAATGGATTGAGACTGGTTGGGCACTCTGTAGGGAAGCATGGGGGGACCCTTCAAATGGACCCCAGGGAGTGGATGGGGGAGGGAGAGCAGAGAAAGTTCATGAAGATGACTTCAGTGATAAATTTATTGATTGAGCTATTCTCTGTTATATAAATTTAAGATGGACAACATGGCATTTCAACATACATACACCTAGTGAAGGGCCATGGCACCAGGGCCATTCCTAGAAGGGGATGTGGAGATGAAAGAGGGTCTTCTAGGGGTATGAGATCAAAGGCATGCATGTGTGCTGATGGGAGAGATTTGATAAAAAGAGAGAAGGTGATAATGCTGAGAAAGGGAGGGAACAAGGACACTAATTATGTGCAGTGTTAATGCTTCATTTCAACAAAACAAAAATAGAAGCTAGAATTGAGAACAACAGAGCATACTAGGCAGGAAGAAAGGGAATACAGCGGCCTCTTTGGCCATCTGCTTCCCATCCATTTGCTTCCCAGCCACCTGAGACATGACTATCAGTGTAAGTTTCCTCTGAGACAAAGACATTGACCTAATGGTCAGTGCTTCCCTGGTAGATGATATCTTTGCAAAAAGCATGGTTGCTAGGTGATAATGCCCTTTTTCAAATAACCTAGTCTGTAACCTGCAGCACCTTTGGAACTGTTCTAATCTGTAACTAGAACTCTGTTTACATATGAAGGCCACAGTTGCCTCCATGTCCAGGCTAAGGAAGGGAATTCTCATTTGAAGCAGGACATGTCCTTGCAATGAAGAAAAAGACCTGTTTCACAGCCAGGGCAGGCCCACCCAGGCTGAGATCTGGGAGCCACCTGACACACCTGAAGACAAGATCAAAGAGGGGAGGAGTATCTGTCCCCTTAATGAGATAATGACTTAAAAACCACCAGTGCTCCTCCCATTGATGCAGTGTCCAAATATCCCCATCTTCTACAGTTCTAAGCAGAGTCCACAGAGTCCATATGTCCACAGAAATCCACAGTGTCCACAGTTTACAGTGCCCAGTCTCCTGCAGTTGACACCAATGTTCAGAGCAACATATAGAAGCCTGGAGGTGTCCGCAGCCTCATTGATGGACCTATGTGGTTCCTGATCTCCAACTCAAATGCATACATGCCACTGTTTATGAATTGTCACTGATGGACTTGCCTACTTGATAATCTCTATGTCAGAAAGTGTAACTTTCTCTTCTCTCTTCCTCTATCCTCCTTTCCTCTCAGGTGATCATGTGTACACCTTCCCTTCTCTCAGCCCACCAAGGCATTTTTCCTTCTAGAAGCTTGCTTAACTCTTCTCTCTGGCTTTATCTTCCTCTGGGAATAGAAATATCCTTATGCCAGTTCACCCAGAGGACTGGGGTTTTTCCAAAGTCTTTCCAGGTTTATCTAAAGTCCTCCAGATGCCTCAGTTTTCCAGTAATAACTCCTCAAAGGTGTACTAACTTTTAATAAACCTTGTCTATATTTTCTATGGGGCTGGGATTTAGCTCAGTGGGTAGAGCGCTGCGCTGCAGTCTCTGAGGCCCCGAGTTCAATTCCCAGCACTGCAAAAATGGGAGAAGGACCTGGCAATCCACTCCCAAGGCAATCCCGAAGCACTCAGCCATTGAAAACCCTATGAGGGTCGCTATGAGTTGGATACCGACTCGACGGCACCTAACAACATATTTTCTATCATAACTTCTGTGTCAGGTATAAAATCTTTTATACACAAACACAAACAGACCAAGGTTTGCTGCTGCCATCCTCCCAGACATGCCTCCCTGGTAACAAGAAGAATTTGTTTTCTGCTAACTGGTTTCAACTTGTTAGGTGCCATCGAGTTGAGTCTGATTCATAGTGACCCTCATAGGGTTTTCAATGGCTGACTGTTTCAGAATTGCCTTGGGAGTGGGTTGCCATGTCCTTCTCCCATTTTGCGGTGCTGGGAATGGAACTTGGGACCTCAGAGACTGCAGAGCAGTGCTCTACCAATTGAGCTAAATCTCAGCCCAAGTTTCCCTAGTAATCTCTAATTATCTCTACATACATATTTTTGTACCAATATTTTTCTATAGCACTAACATAATTCCAAAAGAAATAAGAATTCAGATTTGAGTAAAATAGTTTTTCTAATATCTAAGATGTTTTCTAGATTCTTATTTATAGTAAATTAGGTATCAGTATATTTATGTAGTAGCAATACAATATTTCAACCAAAAAGGTTTTTTGATATCATAAAAATGTGCATTTTAGCCACCTGAAAGGTTTTTTTCTAGATGAGTGGTTATGTACATACTGTGAGTTATCTATATAGCCAATGTCTCATGCAACAATAAATAAGAAGT
>VMDO01037673.1:0-14127 GCA_007922755.1 Pedetes capensis | reverse complement strand
TTCTAACAAGATAGAAACAAAGACCACTACAGGAAAAGTTTCTATCTTAAACAGAAATGGAACCCAAGGACATATAGAAAAATACTATATAGTAAAAGATAGAGAAGACTTGGATGGGAAACTTAGATAGGAAGGGGGGAGGGGGGAAACATAGAGGAGGGTAAGGGGTAACCTATATGAATAATGCTTATCAAATTGCCTATATGAAAATTGTCACAATGAAAAGCATGTCAAAATGAATCACATTATGATGTACATTAAAAATTTCTAATTAAAAAAAAAAAGAATCAGTTGGCTGTACATGTTTAGTTTGATTCGCGGTCCTCCACTCTAGTAGTTCCCAGCCTTTTTGGTACCAGGGACTGGTTTTGTGGAAGACAATTTTTCCACGGGCTGAAGTGGGGTGGTGGTTTTGGAATGGTTCAAGCATATTATATTTATAGTGTAAATACATATGAACATTAGCCAAAACCATGCTGATTTGTTACTACAACTCAATAGTATAATTTGAAATCAGATATTATGATATCTCCAGCATTTTCTTCTTTGCTCAGGATTTTCTTGGCTGTTCAAGGTGTTTTGTGTTTCCATTTTAATTTTAGGATTATTTTTTCAACTTTTTAAGAGTAGGGCATTTAAACTGTGGATGACTGTTAGTAATTTTACTAATATTCATTCTGTCAATCCATAAACATAAAAAATCCTTCTTTCTTCTAGTGTCTTCTTCCATTTCTTTCTTCAGTGTTTACTGTTTTCACTGTAGAGGTCTCTCATCTCTTATGTTAGGTTTATCCTAGGTATTTTATTCTTTTTTAACCCACTGTGAATGCAATTTTTCCTGATTTCTTTCTCACTGCATTAATTCTTGATGTGTAGAAGAAATAAACAATTTTGTGTATTAATTTTGTGCCCTACTGTTTTGATGAGTTTTTATCAGATCTAAAAGCCCTTTGAGTTTCTAAGTATAGGATCATATCATCTATAAACAGGTATGATTTGACTTCTCCTTTCTTATGTATTCTTTTTATTTCTTTCCTTTGCCTAATTGCTCTGGCTAAAATTACAAGTACTATATTGAGTAAGAGTGATGAGAGTAGATATCCTAAATTTGTTCCTAAGTGTAGAGGAAACCCTTTTGGTTTCCTTTGTTCAGGATGATGTTGGCTATGCAACTATTGGATAAAGCCTTTCTTATGTTGAGGTATAATCCTGTTGTTCCTAGTTTCTTCAGGGATTTTATCATGATGGGTTTTTGAATGTTATCTAAGGATTTTTCAGTATCTGTTGAGATAATCATGTAACTTTTGTCCTTGATTCTATCTGCATGTTGATCTGTATATATTGAACTGTCCCTGCATTCCTGGAATACACCCAACTTGATCATGGTGTATGATGTTTTTAAATTGTTATTAGACTTGCAAAGATTTTGTTGAGGATTTTTATTTCTATTTCCATCAAGAATATTGGCCTATGGTTTTCTTTTTGTTGTGCCCTTATCCAGTTTTGGGGTTAGGATAATACTGCCTTTATAGAATGAATTTGGAAGAATTCCTTCCCTTTCTATTTTATGGAATAGTTTGAGGAACATTGGTTTTTAGTTCTTCTTTAAAGGTCGGGTAAAAATTCAGCAATGAGCCTGTTCATTCCTGGGCTTTTCTTTGTTAGGAGACTTTTTATTACTGCTTCAATCTCATTGCTTATTATTGATATCTTCAGGTCTTTTAATATCCTTTGGTTCAATTTTGGAGAGTCATATGTCACTATAAATTCCCATTTATTATTGATTTTCCAACTTATTGGAGCATAAGTTTTTGAGTAATTGCTAGGGCTCTTCTGGGCTTTACTGCTATCTTTTGTAATATTCCCATTTTATCATTGTCTTTTGGTTAGTTTTGCTAATGGTTTGTCAATATTATTTACCTTTCAAAGAACCATTTTTCATTTCATTGATCATTTGTATTGTTCTTTTAGTCTGTATTTCATTAATGTCAGCTCTGATCTTCATTATGTCCTTTTTTCTACTGATTTCAGGTGTGGCTTGTTTTTGTTTTTCTAAGACCTTGACAGGATCATTAATTATTTAATATCTTTCTGATTTCTTAATGTAGGCACTCATAGTTATGAACTTCCCTTTTACTACTGTCTTTGCTGTATCCCACAGATTTTATATATTGTGTATCCATTTGCATTTGATTGTAAGGGTTTTTAAATCACCCTCTGGTTTTTTTCAGTGATCTAATCATGAGGGTTTTGTTTGTTCTGTTTTTTACATCTCAAGCTTTGGCCTTTTCTAATGGCACAGGTCAGACTAGAAAACCCCACTATCTTCTCCTCTTTATTCCTTTCCCACCTGTCTTTAGGGTGTATTTTCAGCAATCTCCATTAACAAGTGTCATGTTCTAGAAAAACTCTCATACTTTCATTACCCTACTTCCTACCTGGAAGAATTTATTGAAGCTTCAACATTTTCACTATATCAGACAAAGAAAACAACCTAAATGATGTGGTGAAGAATGTGATCCCTTGGGGCCATAGATGTCAGGAAGAATCCAAACCAGATGGTTTGGTGGCTTGAAGGGAAAACAATGAATCTGATGGTCTGATATCAGACTAAGGACTGTACAGAGCAAAGTCAGGATGTCCCTGGAAGAACAATGATTGACAAATTCTGAAAGAAAAGGCATCCAAAAAGTAAACTTAGCTGTGTATCTTGAACATATTTCTTGACCTTTACATGCTTCTATTTTCTGATTAGGTAAATTTAACCCTGCTTGCATGTTTCCTCCCTCAAATATTTAAGCCAAACATGCAACTCAGTTTCATCTAATCTCACCCACAAATGCACAAACATACTATACAAGATCTTGGTGAATTAGATAAACTTTGATAACAACAGGGAGTTTATAGAAAAGTAGAGTCAATTATCAACAACTAATAAGGGAGGGCTGCATTGAAAATTCTCTACTGAGAACCATTCTGCACTACAAGGTCACACCCGTCTGTATCTAGAACATTACGTCTTTATTAAGCCTTGTCCTACACTGCCTCTATTATTCAGAGCCTTCTGAGATTTGAGTCAACATGGCAGTGTAAATTCTAGAAGATGCACAGCCCCTTTCTAGAAAGTCATCAGTTAATTGAATGAGAATGTGTGAAATTTCAATGTATATCAAGCACACTTGAGATGAATAAATTGACAAGCACTTAATAAGGATGCCCTAAGCCAGGCTAGAAGGGAGAAGGATGTGGCAATCCGCTCCCAAGGCAATCAGCCATTAAAAATCCTGTAAGGGTCACTATGAGTCAGACACAACTCGATGGCACCTAACGACAACAACAAGCCAGCCTAGAAGATGTTAACAAGCAGAGCAAAAGAGAATGCCTGTGATCAATAGCTACCATCTCAGAGTCAGTTGAGCAGAGAAGGGTGAATTTAATTTGAAGTGGAAAAGCTTACAGAAAATGTTGGAATTTCAGTAGGACAGTTCCTATTTTAACCTAGCACACACCATTATAAAGCCATTTTTCAATTATTCAATACTCCTAAGAATCCTTGAGGTAGGTAATTTGAAGAGAACAATGTTTTCAAATAGCAGAGATTAAAAGAATGGAAACCAACCAGATTTGTGGTAATTCTTAACACAGGCACAGAAACTATTTAGAAACATTGGCATTTAGGAAGTTTGAGCCCTTGCACCAGCACATGTGATTGGTAGAATCTATGGAGTACTACTTTCAGAAAAAAAATCAAGCCCTGAGAAGTTCAATGGGAAAAAGTCTTGTGACCCATTAACTATGTCTGCATAGATGGAGTTCTTGGAAGATGATAACAGAGAGTAGAAAATGGTACTAGTAATAAATGAAGGGTCTGGGGTTTAGCTCAGTTGGTAGAGTGCTTTCTCTGCACACTCTGAGGCCCTAGGTTTGATTCCCAACTTTGTAGAAATGGAAGAAGGACATGACAGTCTACTACCCAAACAATCCTGAAATGATCAGCCATCAAAAATCCTATGAATAGCAGAGAAGAACTGATGTAATGCCAGGCATGGCACAGTATCAGGGAGTATTTCATTCTGTAGGACATAGGGTGTCTATGAATTGAACCTGACTCAATGGCACATAACAACAACAATAAATGAGGATAGAAAGGTCAGTAGAGGCAGGAAAGTTGAATGTTATAGGGCCTGGAATACTTCTTAAACTCAGTTTTCTATATTTGTCAATGTCCCAAACATATTCCTAGTAAACTAGTAATAAGAGGAAATTAATATGTGAACAGTCCATCTACATCAGTTAAACTTTGGATCTCTAATAATTGCAAATGTAAAATCAAGAAAATTTTCATAATCACTGTACTCCTCTCTTTAACTCCTACACCCATCCTGTTAGCTCCCCCTGTAGACAGTCTGAGTTTCACAGTTTCACATGGCAGCAAATGATATCCTGTTATGAGGTACTTGTCATGAGTGCTGCAGTCACAACACATGGATGTCACTTCCTATCTCTTGCATCTCTCTAGGGGTCCCACAAGTAGATTAACATTGTGTCCTCATTGTACATTTTCACCAACACAACCACATGACAAAGCTGTGATCATTTGTTTCCATTACATTCCCTCAAAGAAAGACCTTTAATTTCTGTTAACAACCAACTAAGTACCAAGTATTATCTTGCTTGATTTTCAATTGAACCCTATGACTGAGAAACTAATACCATGCCAAGTTTGTAGCAGAGGAAAGTAAGACTCTTGGAGAATAAGATATTGAATCCATTATTCTGCAAAACAAGGTCACAGATTCACATCTCTCTGAATCCAATATTCACTATCTGAAGGAGTACGCATGTTGAATACCAATACCTTTATTTCGGGTGTTTTATTTTGTTTTGTTTTTCTTTGCTTTGCTTTGCTTTTTGAGACAGGGTCTCGCTAAGTTACGCAGACTGCCTCTAGTCTCGAACTTGCGATCCTCCCACCTCCACCTCCCCAGCCGCTAGGATTACAGGCGTGCACCACTGCACGCGGCTAATATCTTTATTTCCAAGGCAACATTGCCTCCATCTTCCTCAGTCCCTGGTAGTTCCTCCAGGGCCCTCTGGAGAAAGAAATTGAGGTTCTCCCATGCCCAATGGTGATAAAATATTCAAGAAAAAAGTAAACAACTGGGTAAACTATGACACCCAGAGGGTACAATATGACTCCCACACTAGCTACCAAAGTTAAAAACCAAAAGATATGGACTAACAGATTTATCACTGGCTATGAAAGTAAGATCATTCCTGAGCAGACCCTTCCCCTTCCTCTGTTGTTTACACCAGAGTGATGAGTAAACCACTGAAGAGAAAGAAATGTTAAGAACTGACAGAGATTAGAAGTTAGCTTTTCCATTATCAAGATGTTCCTACAAAAGATGCAATTAGAATAGCGCCTAACCTGAAAACCACAGGACAACACATCATCTTGAAAAGAGAGGCTCACACTATGCAAATCAGTATGGAGTTTCCTTAAAACACTAGCAAGAGAAATATCACATGATCCAGCGATACCACTCCTGCATATATACCAGTCAAAGTCAGCATACAATGGAGATATTTGCACACCCATGTTTATTGCATCTCTGTTCACAATACCCAAGTTACAGAATCAACCCAGGTGTCCATCAACAGTTGAACTGATAAAGAAAATGTGATATATATATATATATACATATATATACACAATGGAGTTTTACTCAGCCATAAAGAGGAACAAAATTGTGTCATTGAGGAAAATGGATGGAACTGGAGGTCATTACACTAAACAAAATAAGGCAGAATCAGAAAGAGCAGTATTGCATGCTTTCTCTTATATACAGACACTATATTTTTTAAAGACATGAAAATAGAACAACATATATAGGGAGAAAAGAAGGGGACCATCAGGAAAAAGAACAAGAAAAGGTAATAGAGAGTGAGTATGATCACAGTACATTATATACGTGTATGAAATTGTCATGACCTAAGCCATTATTTTTATAATTAATATACACAAATATTTTTTAAAAAAGAAAAGAAGAGAAGAAGAAGAACATGCTTATTCCAACACACACATATTAAACAATGGTGGCTCAGTTACTGGGTCTCACTGAAGCTCCTGCAGCTACCATCCTCTCAAACGACCAGAGAATGTCCTCTGGAGTAGGCCAATCTGAGGAAAGTCCTTCCTTTTGATTACTGCTTGTTGCCTCTAGGGAGGTAAATGGAGGGGAAGCAAGGGATTGCCCAGAGCTGCCTTTCTTCCAAGGTGAGTGATGGATTTTCCTTTTAGCTATGCCTTGAAGTACAGCATAGAGGATATCCAAGTGTTTTCAACAGGAAGGAAGAAAAGATATGAAAATCCCTCTTGCACATTTGGAACCATCATCCAAGATTGTTTATTTATTCAAGAATTCAACAAACATATAAATGTATTTGATCCCATGTATGCCAAACACCTTTCAAATAAATATCTGTCCAATAGGCACCATTTGTTTAACCAAATCTTTTCATTCCATCTAGAAAACATTGATGTCATGTGAATGCTGAGTCCTCACAGCTGTTAACTGGATCTCTAGGGCACTGTAGAGCACTGATTCACTTTCCTCAGAAGGACCATGTGGACTTGTTTCCAATCCTTCTTAGGCTCCTTTAC
Organism: Pedetes capensis; assembly: GCA_007922755.1. NCBI lineage: Eukaryota > Metazoa > Chordata > Mammalia > Rodentia > Pedetidae > Pedetes > Pedetes capensis. Next base: position 7,460 of record VMDO01037673.1, on the reverse strand, counting down.
TGTGATATATACAATGTAGAGTTCTATTTTGTGTTCATGAGTATCGGAGAAGGAGGCATCTAAAAGTTCTAACTTAGCTTGCTTCCATTCTGAAGGCCTACACAAGGCTGAAATAGGGAGCCAGGAGAGTTAGCTTATTTGTAATTTAAATTCAAAATTTTATTTTTCAAATGGAAACAAAACTCTAAATTTTGTATAGCCTTGATATGGAAGATAGATTATAAGTTGATAACCAGTTGCTAGAATCTTCATTGAAAAATATTACATGTCATCTTTACTTCTTCCAATACGTAGGGTCTATAGGATCTTGATGTTTACAGTAAAAACCCTGTTTCACCACACTGTTACACATGGGAGAGAACAAAGCAGTGCAACTGCAGATGTTCTGAGGATATCAGCGGGAAAAGTGACTCAGGTTTGAGCCTTTAGTTATATCTGTAAATTTTTATTTATCAATTTTCAATATCAGAAGCAAATCTGAAAAAATATTAACATATGTTTTATCTTTGTGATGGATATGTAAATGCTTATTATCTATCATATTATGGTCCATGTACCTGATTTACAAACTTCTCTGCAGTATAAACCTGTCATTATTCTTGGTCATTTCAATATCTGTGTAGGTAGTCACTTCAAAAAGCCAATCTTTCAGTCATTTAAATCTTTTCTTCCAGAATTAACTAAGACTAACAAGAACTTCCAAAAATAGTACAGAGAGTTCTTCACTATCCATCACCCAGCCTACACTAATAGTGACAGCTTGCATAAATACAATATATTATCAAAACCAGAATGTTGCCATTGGAACAATATAATTGTCTCCTCTGCTGATCTTATTTGAATTTCACTAGTTTTTATATGCAGTCTTTTTTGGAGGAGGGAGACATGTCTTGTGCATAACAAGCTTATGCCACTTTTCATTGGTATAGACTTATATAACCCCTTATTCTTACAAGATAAAGAATTATTTTGGCACCACAAAATAATTCCTTTGGACTAGCCCTTTAATGTCACACATACCCTCATCTCACTTCCGGAACCTCTGACTACCACTTATCTATTTTCCATTTCTATAATTTTGTCATTTCAAAACTATTACATATATTTTTGCCTGCGGCCATACCACTATGGTTTCCAATCCTGTCAGATCTTGGAAGCTAAGCAAGGTCAGGCCTGGCCTGGGAACACAGGTGCTGTAGGCTTGAGAGAAGGGCTCAGCAACCCATTCCCCTGCCCGCCAAAAAATAATCTGACATTGAAAACCCTATGAATAGTAGAGAAGCACTGACAATAGTGTTTCGTCTGTTGTATGTAGGGTCGCTATTGACTCAGTGGCACCCAACAACAGCAATAACATATATTTTTGACAACTCCTTCATTTGGCTATAGCATGATGCACAGACAGTAAATAATGAGAAATAAGACTTAAAGATTTTCATATTTACACTAAACAAAATTAAATGAATATTAAACTTCATGAAATGGAGGGAAAAAATGAAATGTTATATATTTTGAACAATTTACATTAAATGGGAGAGGTAAGTTGACTCATTTATTAATGCCAATGAATTATAACCAGAAATAAAGGTTTACTACTCAAAGCTTCTAATAATAAAAGAAATGGCAATGGAAAGTACAGCAAGTATTGGTCCCTGGAGAATGAGATTGAGAGCAACAGTGACTTTGCATATACTTCTCTGTCACCTGGAGTAAAAGTATACATATGAATGCATTATTACTTTGTAAGTAAAACAAAGTAAAAAAGTAAAATCAAGCCATGGTGAGCCTTGAACGATCTGTGTAATATTTTTTTATTTGTATAAAGGCCGGTGATGAAAACTTGTATATCTTTATGTTTCTATTTAGACTCCAAAACAGCATATACTTAGTGGATTACTTATAGCAATTACATTGCTAGATGGTGAATAAAGGCACTAGAATAACAATTATGCATTTGCAGTGAGGTAAATGGGATGGGATGGGATGGGATGGGAGAGGCTGTTATAAGAGTGAAAATGGGGAAGACGCCAAGAAACATCTGATTGTGGCACTATTTTCCAAGGGGCTCTGGTCTCAGAAGGTCCTGCCATCCCCATACAGGAAATCAATCACAGGGCTATCCTCTGTCTTGATGGGCTTTCCTTAGTCCGCTGTTTTCACTGCATTTCCTATGGTCATTCCCCAACTTAGAGGATAGAGAAGGTCCTCTGATGACACAAAAAGTCAGAAATACTCCTCTTCAAACTTGCACAGCTCTCCACCTCCAAACACAATGAGGGAAAGATCAGGGCACACACCAAGAGCTGTCTGAAGTCCAGTTATCGTTTGTGACCTAAGTTTACACCACTCTGTTACCACCGTGAGGTAATACGTGCAGGGATTCATGGAGCTTCCTTCAAGAAAACTCAGGAGAGAGAAGCTTCCTTCTGAAAACTAGGTGCTGGCTCTTTTGAACATGGTAGTTCCCCATGAGGCCAACAATATTACATTCCTTTCTGATTAATCTCCCCTTATCTTTCCCTTTATCCCATTCATCCAAATATGCTGTCATGGGGAAAATGCTGTCTTTTCTGTTCATCCAAGAAGCAGGGTGACATGTAGGCTTTGCTTCTCAGAGCTGAGCAGATGAAAACCCAAGTTTCATTGTTATACTTGCTTTCTAAAGATAGTCTCATTTTTTGTCTCCAAAGACCCTGGGAAGAAAGAGATGGCCCAAATTGGAACGGTTGAGGAGTACTTCATGGGGAACTATTTACAAGATGGGCAGAGTAAAGGGGTAAAGGCAAAGCATGGTGAAACACTTGAAGGCAAACAGTAAAGAACCACTCTTTCCACCTCTTAGTCTTAAACAGACAAGAAAGGAACATTTACAACAGAAAGCATAGTTGTAGTTGTAGAGATAGGAGAGGATAAGCAGAAATATGGAGAATACTACCAGTGCTGGCACAGAAGCTTGTATAGAGAGCCAGGATATCAGAAACAAACATTGTTTTTGTTCTGTCTTTTAGTTTCCTGGATGGTGTTTCCTAGTGGCTCAATTAAACCAGAAACCATAAGGGAAAAATGCCTTATTGATGATGGAGAGATACCGAGGCCACCCTCTTGATATGTCAAACAGAACAGACATGGATAAAATAAAAGTCTCTTGATAATTAGAACCATCCTTCATACTTCTTTATATCCTTCATCCTGGAATTTTCTCTACCTAAACATCATTGGGGGCTAGGATTTAGCTCAGTTGGTAGAGCGTTGTGCTGCAGTCTCTGAGGACCTGAGTTCAATCCCAACACCCGAAAAATGGGAGAATGGCCTGGCAATCCACTCCCAAGGCAATCCCGAAACAGTCAGCCATTGAAAACCCTATGAGGGTTGCTCTGAGTCAGATACCGACTCAATGGCACCTAACAACAACAACAGATATCATTTCTCATTTGCATCAGAGTTATTTTCTGTTTTCAAGTTCTTTATCTAATATAACTTTTAAGAAGCAATCAACCATACTCATCCTAACATGACTTGCAAATGGAATATAATTTTGAAAGGTAAAACTTATTACTTTTTGTTTGAGTGTAAGTTTGGATTCCCTAATAGAGACCCATTAAAATAATGACTTAAATAAGAAAGCAATTTAGATGTAGGCTGGATCCTGTGAGGAATAATTATGTAACATAAAGAGAATGGAGAGTGAGGAAAACACCACTGACTGTCTCTCAGCTCTTCTGTTTACATGAAGACTTTTTTTTGCAGGAGCTCATGAGATAATAAATCATATAGCACAGGAAAACAGGAAAGCCACAGACAGGGATCCTTCTGGATCAAGGGATGCCACTGGGCCTCTCTTCACAGCATGATCACTGGAAACTCCTATTGATTCTGAAAGTCACATCCTCTTCCTGTGTTTAGTGAAGATATTAAATTATGTCACCTTAAAAAAACATATTCCAAGTATTGAATATATGATAATGAACAAAACCAGCCAGACCTATACCTTATGGGATTCCAGGTTTCATGACAAAGACAAATATATCATACCATAAAAGCAAATTAATGAACTGTTAAATTCCCTGAGTAGGAATAGTAAGGACCCTGGTTTTCCTTCCACAATTTCTCTGGACAACCAGGACTGTAGGAGTTTGTCTTTTCAAAAACTCTCATAGTAAATTCATTTAGTCCTTTATGCTTCTCTGCACCCTCAGAGGAAGTCATATCCACTTTCCATTTGGAGCCCTTCTGCCTCTGTGAAAATGTTCTCATTTCAGGAAAGATAGTCACCTTTTTGAGTCAGGAAAGAGTGCTTGGATTCTGCATCAGCTCATAATTGGTTTTTACCTCCCTCTCTCTTATTCCCTTTTTCACTGGCTTCTGTTGCTCTCTGTTTCTGGAGTTTTCTCCTGCTAAATTTTTTTACTTGCCCATAATTTTGACTGCCATCTTTGATGTAACTTGGGAATTACTTCTTTGCTTTTCATCCATCTGCGTGTAATTGAACACATTGTTGTTTGGGTCCAAGGGGATGGTCAAAACAGTAGAACCTGTGCTGCATTCAAATCCACACTGTATAAGCACTTAATGCTACTCATCTTTTCATACTATAATTCCATCCTCTGTGAAAAGAGAAAAATACTAACTTTTACCTCAGACTCTCTTCACAAAATTTAAGGAGAAAGATCCAACCCAATCATCTGCTGTTTTTCAACCACTTGAGTCTTCTTTTCTTAGTAGAAATTTCCATGAGTATCTTTCTTTATATTCCAAGTGCTGTACTTGTCTTATTTTCCCCTCATAGACTTTCTCACATGAAATCTTTAATCTTCTAGCTAAACACTAATAAAGACCTCCTGAGAGACAGATAGAGTAGGCTTCTATTCTACATCACTTAGTAGTCCTCCATAGATATTTTCCTACTTCAAATACCTCTTTTCAGTAGCACTAGGACCTCACCCTCACTTATTCCCTCCTCTCAACTACCTTGCTTACTAGTTCAGTTCAAACATAAATCCTGCCCCAAACACAATGTGCATGAAAATGTGTCTAGGTGTTCAGCAAAGTCTTACTGAGTATGCACTCTAAAGGCACATTAATGGTCAAACTTAGTTATTTAGATGCGTGTAAGTAATTGTTCTAAACAGAAAGATGGTCTCAAAAAAATTATGATGGATGAAATTTCCTTCATCTCAGTACAGGTATATTTTCTGATGACTTTAATTGTACTTTCCTTTTTATTTTTCCATATACCACAAATATTCCACTACCATCAGGCTCTTCATTTATGCATTCATTTGTTGAATAAATAGTGAGAAAATAGTGTGCACCACTTACAATGGACACTAGGAAGTACAAGAAATGCATCTGTCTTTAATGGGTAACACAGTGAGCCATTTGTACCTCACCGTGTTCAGCCTTCCTCACGGTGGTCCTAGCAAGAGATTATCCACCTCTCAAATTCATAATGCATAATCTTTCCCCTTTATGCATATACACCTCTTAGTTTTACAGGTGCCAATATCACCACTTGTCCTTCTGAAATCCTTTGTTGTTGTTGTTGTTGTTAGGTGTCATCAAGTTGAGTCTGAATCATAGCGACCCTATGAATCAGACCCAACTCAACAATACTTAACAACAACAGCAACAACAATATAAATATGCCTATAAATCAATAATTAAAAGAGTAAATAATAAAAACTTAAACAGACACTTCAAAAACAATTAGGAATAGCCAATAAGCACATGAAAAGATTGTCGTTTTCCTAGGCCAAGGGAAATGCAAGTTAAAACGTCTGACATACTACTCTATGTTCAATAGAGTGGCTGAAATTCAGAGACTGCCAATACCATATTTCTTGAGTCAATGTGGAGCAAAAGGTATTCTCATACATTTCTAGTGGCAAGGTGAAATGTTACAGCCATGTTAGTAAAGACTTGGTTAATTTCTTACAGAGTTAAGCATTCATCTTTGTGAGACCCAGTAATTTCATTGCAGATTGTTGATCCCAGAAAATGAAAACGTATATCAACACAAAGCCACGAATAAGAATGCTCACAGTGGCTTTATTTTAACAGTCACAAACTGCAGATTAAACCCAGGAAAAGCCAAAACATATAAGGCAACAATAACCAGACTAATGGATTCCCAAACTTCAGCCCAAAGTCATATGAACTATGAAAAAGAAAGACAAAGAAGATGACCCTAATGACCACAATACTTCAAAAAGTGAAATTATGGACATGAAAATGCTATAAATGGCCAGAAAAAGAATTTAGAAGTCTGCTTATAAGTATTTTAAAAGACCTCAAAGATAACCAAGCAGATGAAGAAAATTGAAACAATGGACAAAAAAGTAAATTAGAAGAAAAAAATAAGCAAAGAAATTGATATCATGAAAAGAACAAAACAGAAATTCTGGAACTAAATAACAAAGTCAATCAAATATAAGTGACAGTAGAAGCTAATGTGTCCAGACTGAATGAAGCAGAAAACAGAATATCAGAGACTGAAGAAAAAGTTGAAGAGCTTACTTATTCAGATACCAAGAATGAAAAAAGGATGAAGCAATATGACCAATATTTTCAAGAGGTCTTTAATAGAATGAAGAGACATAACCTATGAATATAGGTAGTACAAGGAGCTGAAACCCAAACTAGAGGCATAGAAAAACTATTTGATGAAATAGTAGCTGAAAACTTTCAAAACCTAAGGGAAGAAATTTTTACCCAAACCACAGAGGCATCCAGAACTCCCAATACAGTAGACCAGAACAGACACTTTGCATATCACATCATAGTTAAAATGCTAAATCTGCAAAGCAAAGAAACAATTTTAAAGGCTACAAGAGAAAAAGTATCAGCTTATCAACAAAGGCAAACCCATCAAAATAACAGCTGACCTCTCAACATTATCCCTAAAGGAAAGGAAAGTATGCTCAGACATTTTTCAAGTGCTGAAATCAAATAACTGCCAATAAAGAATATAGTGCCATGTAAAGTTATCCTTTAAAATAGAGAAATTAAGTCTTTTCATTATATAAACAAGTTTAAGCAATTCTTGACCACCAAGTCAGCATTGCAGAGGATGCTCAAAGAAATAATTCATATAGAAGAATAAAGATAAGCTCAAATGTAAGGCCAAAGGAAAAAATAAAATACAAAAGAGAAATCCATGAACAAAGCAAGCTAATTTATTTTTTACTGGAAATTTTTAATATAAAACTTAAGGTTCTTTCTTTCTTTTTTTTCTTCTCTTTTCTTTTCTTTTCTTTTTTTCTTTTCTTTTTCCCTTTTTATTTCTCCCTTTTCCTTCCCTATTTTTCCTCCTTTCTTCTCTTACTCCCTTCCCTTTTTTCTACCCTTCTCCTCTATCTCTTAAGCTATATATGTGTCATTGTTCTAACAGCTTACCCCTTAAATCTCAACCTTAATATTAACTTTGACAGTAATTTTTTATAACCTCCGTCCTCTACCTC
>VMDO01037672.1:0-14158 GCA_007922755.1 Pedetes capensis | reverse complement strand
GTATGATGCTGAAAAGGGTGAGCGACACAATCATGCTGCAGTGCTTTCTAGGTTTGGGGTCTTAAAAGGTGAATTTGGGCTGCACATTTTGGACCAACATGAGTCAGCCACAGAGTGGTGTCACCCCATCCCCAGCAGGAGTGAGGTAGACTCAGTTTACCCAACCCCACCAAGGGGCCATGCAGAGGCCGCCTGCAATTAGTGACTGAGAAGGAGCCACCAGAAGGGCTTGGGCAGGGCTGGCCCAGAGTGGGTTCAATCTCTGGTTCCCGCATGAGGTGTGTGGCGCACGCCAGGTGGTGTGTTCCACCACCAGAGAGCCACCCTGGATGTGGCCCTATAGTGTCCGAGCAGATGCTGGTCTTGGGGATGAGCTGGCAGAGGGGTTTCCCTGCTCTTCCAGAGATTCTGGTGAAGTCCCCAGGGTGCCTTAGGCAAGGTTTTGGGGGGCAGGTGGGTTCTGGGTCCTATCCCCTTCCATCAAGACTGTAGCTTTGCCTACTTCTGTGGGGTTCTGCAGACAACATCATTTTGTGTAAGGTTCAAAATGTCAGACCCTCTCACTGGCCATGCTCCAGGTCCAGGGCTCCTTCTATCACGTGCATGGCCCTGTGTGGAGCCAGCGGTGACTGTGGGCTGGGACACAGAGTCTGTTCCCACGTGAGCCTTCCTTTCTTCTCAGGCCTCTCTAGTGTGTGGCCCAGTTGCTTCGACCAGGAATTTTGGTTCAGGGCTGTTTCATCTGCTTGTATTTCTGCCCTCAGCCCTGCTGATGGCTTCCAGAAACAACCAGAAGTTTCTAGACTACGCAGTCATGTCTGATGGCACCTGCTGAACATGCCTCACCTCAACCAGTTGGGCTGCTTCCCCAGAGTGTGTGCGGGAAATCCAGGAAACTGGGAACACAGCTTTGCCAATAGCCTGAGGAAGGGGGACTGGGAAGGAGGGAGGAGGGGGAGGAGGGAGAGAACGGGGAGGATGGTGACAGTGCGTGGGGTCCCTCTGCCTCTCCCAGCTCCTGGTGGCTCCCACTGTCCCTGGGGCCACATTGCTCCATCTCGGCCTCAGCCTCACACAGCTTCTCCTCTTCTGTCCTCTGTAATCCAGAATGGTCTCATCTAGAGATCCTTGCCCTAATCACATCTGTAAAGACCCCTTTTCCAAACGAGGTTATAGTCACAGGCTCCAGGAAGTTGGTCACACATGGATGTTGCATTTTGTCAAATGCTTCCTTCCTGCATCCACAGAGATGATGATACAGTTTTTCTTATTTGGTATATTGCAGTAAACTATGTCCATTAATTTTCAAGCTCACTGAATGGTGAGCAAAACAGGGCAATTTAAAGTGCTTCATGCATCCATCATTGCTGACGGCTTCTAGGTCTTTCTGGGCAGATGGCTTTGGGCAAGTCTCTTAACCTCTCAGCCTCAGGTTGGCCTGGTTGTGTGTGGGAATTGGGTGGGATCACTGATCTTGAAAGGCCTGAAGTTTTGGTGCCAGGATGATGAGCATGCTAAGGAGAGCCTTGCTCTCCTGTGGCTTTGCTGTGAGGCTGACAGGTAACCTAAGCATTCACATGGATTAAGCACCTATGATTTGCCAAATCCTAGACTAGACCTTGAATCACTTTCTCACCACTGTTATGAAACGTACATTATGATATATATATATATATATATATATATATATATATATATATATATATATATATATATTTGTTGTTGTTGTTGTTAGGTGTCGTCGTATATATATATATGTTATTTTTTTTTGTGGTACTGGGGGTTGATTCCGGGGCCTCACGCCTGCATGCTTTGCAAGTGCTGGACCACTGAGCTGCACCCCCAGCCCTTTTATTTTTTTTTCCTTACTTCCTGAGACAGGGTCTCACTAAGTTACATAGATTTCCTCTAGTCTCGAACTTGCGATCCTCCTGTCTCCACCTCCCAAGCCGCTGGGATTACAGACGTGCGCTACCACGCCCAGCTACATTATGATATTTGCGTGGTGCAGGCAGAACCCGGAGCACTGTCTGCTTAATGGTTTCTTGTGGTCAGGGGCAATGAATGCAGGATACCACCTTGTGGATCAGTGGATGATGAGGTGGTGCACAGCGTGACCCACGCTGCCCGGCAACATGGCCATGTATGGTACATACAGGTGTCAGAAGTGTGACTGATGTAGGCATAATGACAACTGGATTTCGGAAATTTGGAAAAAGAAGAATATAAAATGTCTCACTGATAACCTTTTACATGGCACTTCATACTGGAGTAATATATTTTGGGTTAAATAAAATGATAGGGGTGCCCAAACAGTGTATGCACACTTTAAGAGAAGTTGTCTGCTGGGCGCGGTGGCACATGCCTGTAATCCCTGCAGCTTGGGAGGCAGAGGCAGGAGGATCGCAAGTTTGAGACCAGAGGCAGCCTGCGTAATTTGGTGAGACCCTGTCTCAGAAAAGTAAAAAAATGGATGGGGGTGCAGCTCAGTGATTCAGCACTTGCAGAGCATGCAAGCATGAGGCCCTGGGTTCAACCCCCAGAACCACAAAAAAAAAAAAGAGAGAGAGAGAGAGAGAGAGAGAGAGAGAGAGAGAGAGAGAGAGGGAGGTTGTCGATATACTACTTTTCGAAGTTGAACCAAATTATGATAGTAATGTGTGGTATGACATTGGCTCAGAAGATGTCATTAACCAAATGAATGCCAGCACCACCAAGCATCTTAACACAGCGAAAGGGAAAGCTTCGTCCTTAGACATGTATATCTTTTTTTGGCACTTTCTGTATATTTTGAAAATTAATTTCACCTGTTTTACTTTTTATGCCACTAGTGGAAAAATTTTAACTATGTGTATGGCCTGGACTTGGTTTCTGGTGCATGCGCTACTCTGGACCAGAGGCCAGAAAATTATGGCTCATGGGCCGAGTATGGCCAATCGGCTGTTTTTGTAAATAAAGTTTTATTGGCACATAGTCATATTTTCACTGCAACTGCAGTGTTGATCAGCTGCAACAGAGCCTGAAATATTTACTCTCTGCCCTTTTATACACAATCCTTGTCCCTTGCTCTAGAACAAAGCCTGAGGCCTGAGCTCCTAGGATATCAGCCATCTCTGTGAAGAGACCACAGGCAATTTCACTTTTCTTCCTTTACATCTCTGTTTTTCCAAACTTTCAGAAATGAAAACATTACTTTTGATAATAAGGATGAAAAATCACACATGCTTTTCTAAATTATAAATTATTATGTTATGAGGAACAGGAGAGAAAAATGTTGTCATTGGGGCTGACCATGAAAATTTTTTGTCTATTATTATTATTATTATTATTATTATTATTATTTGTGTAGCTCTGACCTTGTTCCCAGGAGGACAGGAGGACAAAGCTTCTTGGCTGTGTTCTCTCCGAGGGCTGCTTCCCTGGGATGGGGGCCTGGGGAAGCCAGTTAGCCAAGGGCAGACCCAAGGATGCTGGGCTGGGTGGTGTGGGGGTTTGGGAAGCCAAGCCCATCTGGTTTGCGTTAGGTTTATAAGGTCGATAGCAAATAAGGGTATTAGAGCTAATTTACTTATTTAGAGAAAGACGACTCGGTCCCAGAATCTGTGACTGGGAGGAGCAGGCTCTGTCTCCCCGGCCGAAAGACATCCCATGGGGGGAGGGGTCTGCCACGCCAAGACCCTGGCGAAAAGATTGGTATCTTTTTAAAAATAGCCCTGCAAGCACGTGGGCCTCTGGGCTGGACTGTGGGACCTCCAGGTCATGCACTCCTGCGAGGACCTCGGCCCCTGGGATTCTGGTTTCCACCCGGGTGCAGGAGCCCAGGTAGCCCACTGGACGAGCACAGAGGGGCAAACACACGTGGGTCTGGCCCAGGTGCAGGCCGGCAGCCTTGGCCTCTGGACCTCAGGGAGCCTGGCTGTCCCCAGCCTCTCTGCATGACAGCCTTTGTGCGTGCCTGCCACCGTGGCAGGATCTCACACTGCGCCCAAAGCCATGTTCCCGACCCGTTTCCCCCAGGGGCCAGGAATGACGTCAGGACATGGCAATTTCCTGGCTACAGGCCTCCTGGGCAGGCCCGGCCCTTGGATCAAGGGCTTTGGCTCCAGAATTCTGGCTCCAGACAGAGGCACGGCTGCCTTTGACTTGTTGTTATGGGCAGAACTTGGACTTGGGAATGAAACCACAGTAGGTTCAAATCCCAGCTTTGCCGTGGTCCACCTGGACAGCTTCATCCTCTTCACCTGTGAGATGCTGAAAGCAAAGTTCATGACCGAGGTGGTGGAGGGCTAAACAAGGGGTGTGAGTGGCCATCCCAGGGCCCAGCTCTGAGGTAGAGAAGGCAGCTTAGCTGATGAAGAGAAGGGGGTCAGGATTGGCACATGGAGGGTAGTGGGGGGCACTTCAGCTGGGGGACCAGAGTGGAGCTATGTGATGTCAACTCTAATACACAGGAGAAGAGGGTTCTCTCCCCCATCTCTCTCTCTCTCTCTCTCTCTCTCTCTCTCTCTCTCTCTCTCTCTCCTTCCCCATCTCTCTCCCTCTCATCTCTTTCTCTCTTTCCCTCTCCCTCTCATCTCTTTCTCTCTTTCCCTCTCCTCTCTCTCTCTTTCACCTCCTCTGTCTTGCACAACATATTAGGAGTTCAACATATCTGAATTATCTTGTTTTTGGTCCAAGCAGCAGATTCCAGGTTTCTTCGGACCTCGTGGTTATAGTTTGCGCTGCCCTGCTAGCTCCTCTGGTCCCTGTTACAGCCACGGTGGGACCCCTATATGAGTCATTCAACTGATCATTATTAATCCCCACTACCAAACTCCATCTAAGGAGCTGAAGTTATAGCCATGAACAATTGGAAGTAATGTGTGCCAAAACCCTTTGAAGGAGCAGGAGGAAAGGGAAATGGGAGTCCGTGGTCTAGAGAGAGCTATAGCAGCAGCTGTTCCAGCAATGGCCCTGGCTGGCTGACCAAGCACAGTATGTTGCCCAATTTCACTCATTTCAAAATATGACACACTTATGGCTCCATCCAGAAGCCCTAGGGCTGTGGGGCCAGAATAGAATTTTACAGGCACTGTGGTGACCAGGGCTGCTCAGGGCCTAGGGATGAGTCCCTTTCCCTCTCTCTGTTGCTCATCCAGGTGGGTTCTGTGCAGGGCTCCCTGTAGCAGCCTCATCCTCCAGGGACACTGTTCAGGGCTCTTGTTGCTGGTCCTTTATCCTCTCACAATAGCCAAGGAAATGAAGGCCAAGAAGAGGAGGTGGCTGCCAGCCTCCAGCTCTGTGCCTCTAGACTCCCAGCTTCTCTCTTGGCCTCCCTGGAAGCTCACACTCTGCCAGGGCGGCGCCTCCTCCCCCAACCTCAGTCTGCAGTGATCAGGAAGGTGTAGAGAAGCTCTGGGGTGATGGGAAAGAGGGATTTTCACGGGAGAGGGAAGGGTGACGTCAAGGGACTTCTTGGAAGAATGATGTTGGGACCTTGATCCGTATGTTGTGCCCCCATAAGGCTGAGCCCATGTAGGGTCCTTTGAGACTCCTCCTAAGTCACAGGAGTCATGATTCATTCCAATTTAAGTGACAGTCTCACTTTACATCTAAGTTTTGTTTTTTTTTTTTTTGTAGTACTGGGGTTTGAACTGAGGGCCTCGTGCTTGCGTGCTTTGCAAGTGCTGGACCACTGAGCTGTACCCCAAGCCCAATTTTTTTTTTTTACTTTTTGAGACAGGGTCTCCCTAAATTATGCAGACTGCCTCTGGTCTTGGACTTGCGATCCTCCTGCCTCCACCTCCCAAATCTCTGGGATTACAGGTGAGTGCCATCGTGCCTGGTTCTCATGTCTAAGTTTAAAAAGATAAACACTTTATTGACTCAAATAATACAAGGACACCATCCCCTGTCCTAGGAGTTCAGGCCTGGTTGGATCTAGGCCCTGGAATAGGATAGCAGGAATCTGCCTCTCTGCCTTCCAGGGCTCTGCCCTGCTCTAGGTTAGTTCCGGCTTCAGAGAGCTTTTCTCCTTTCACTGGCCTCTGGTGACTGTGGTCACACACCGTTGACTTGGGACTGTCCTGGGGAAGAGCCATTGTTTCAGCACTGTCTTGGGCTGGCTCTTATTGGCTTGATCGTATGCCATCTCTGAACCAGTCAATGTGACTTTGGTTGCCTCCGTCTGGGTCCCTGCTCCCTGCTGAAGTTAGGAGGTGGTCTGACCCACGATTGGCATCTCACGGACTGAGCTCAGGGAGGGTTAATTCCTAGGAGGACAGTGAGAGGTGACTCATAAAGCAGGACTATGGGAGGTGAAGGTCACCGAGGGCTGTCCAGGGCAGGGCTGGAGAGGCACCACCTGGGGCAGCCTCTGAAGCCCCCTGGAGGGCGGAGCTTCTTCCCGTGTTCCACCCTCTGGCTCCCTAAGCTGGACGGTCTTCAGGAGCTAGCAACAGTGACCTGGCCCGCCTGGTGAGGTCATTCACAGCCACCACCAGTCAGCATAGGCAGGGCCTGAGGTCCTCAGGCGGATGACCAGTAAGCCATGAAGGAGAGAAAATTCCAGAGCACAGGATGCCTGTGTGGGTGGCTCTGGCCTTGGAAGGATGGCATGAGAACCTGCTGTGGGTGCTGGAAGTTTCCAGAGAGGGACTGGGTGGACAAGCTGCATGATTTCACAGTGTCCCTCCGGGGTCAACCCTGTCATGGCAGGATGTTTGATCAGATTCTCAGTGACTCCAGGGTGGGCTCTGGCAGCCCTGTGCAAGGACAGCTAGTGGCCAGTGGAGCCAGCTCCGCTGACCACCAGCTGGGCCACTGTTTACACTCTTGGTCTCCCCCCAACCCCGCCTGTGTCTGTCTCCTCCAGCCCAGGTTCAGCTTCTGTGTCAGGCCCTCCTCCAGGCAGGGACTGCCCAGAGTGTGAGCATCCAGCAGGGCCAGGGCCTGGAACACAGCTGGTGCTCACTAAGTGCAGCATGTTTGAATGCATGGTGGGTGGTCGAGTGAGTGGAAACATGGCTGGCTGGAAGGATGGTTGAGGAGACAGAAGGATGGACAGGTAGGTGGACGAGTGGATGGTTGGATAGGTAGGTGGAGGACTGACTGGCTGGCCGGGAGGATGTGGATGAATGGGTAGATGAATGAGGCTTAGGTGGGTGAATGAATGGATGGGTAGATGGATGAACTGATGGATGGGGAGCTGGAGAGCTATCCGGCCGCAGAAAAGCTGGCTGAGCAGAACAAGGGATGGATGGAGGTGAACTAGAGGCTGAATCATGTGACCATTAAGAGCAGCGTCTTCAAAGCTGCATTGCCTGGGTTCAAATTCCCTCCGTGGCTTGCCAGCCTGCCAATTTCCAGTAAAATTTAGCCTCTCTGGGATTTGATGCTCTGATCAGTAAAATGCAGACACCCCAGTACTTACCTCAGAGGCTGCCATCATGCACCAGAGCACGCTGTGCCACGTCTGCCATGCACTGGGAGTTCAACAAGTGTCACCTGCCCTGTCCTTTCATATTCGCTTTGCAATGAATAATTACTGAGCACCGGTTGCCTATTGGCAAGTGTCTTCTAGGCATGTGGAACAAAGTGGAGAATAGGAGGGCATCCCTGTCCCCCCCAAACCAACATTTTTATGGGATGCACTCCCTCTTTTGCTTTTTATAGCCCTGGCTACAATTACACGCTATGATTTTAAGGTCCTCCCTCTCGGCCAAGCCGGGCCTTTGCTGTTTCCTTCATAGCTGGACATCAGAGAACAGAATAAGTGATTATTCTCCTCCCAGTTTCTCCGGTCAAAACCCCTGGGGTACACAGGTTTCTCTCTCTTTTTCGCAGGCCACATTCGGGCTGTTGCAGATCCTACCGGCCCTGTCTTTGAAATATACCCAGAATCCCATTTCCTTTCCTTCTTCCCCGTTACCTCCTATGGTCAAAGCCCCCCACCCCTTGCCTGCTACTTGGCTTCCCTGCTGTGTCCTTGTGCTGTGGTCTCCCCAGTGGTAGAAGAGTGTTCAGAACATATGGGTCCCCCCTCAAATGCTCCCAAAGTTTCCCAACTTACCAGAAGGGGAGGGAATGAACTTGTTCTGCCTTCCAGGTCCTGGTGTGACGTGACCTGTTCCCCTCTGCCCCCACACAGCACAAGCCACTTCACCGATGTCCCCTGTCTCAGCATGCAGGCTTGTGGGTCCTCCCCATGCTGGGCATATGTTTGTCCTGGGGCTGTGCCCCCTCTGCCCTCTCTGCTTGGATCGCTGTTCCCAGTATTTCTCAGGGTTTCCACCCAGGATGCTGGTCCGTGAGGCCGTCCTCGGCTGCCCCAGCATACCGTGTTAATACCTCCTCCACACACTTGGATTTCCCTCTGGATTTTTATTCTTAGCACTTCTCCATCTAGCACACAATCTATTTTGTCTCTTGTCTGGTTTTCCCCTGACAGAATGTGGATTCCAGCAGGACAGATCCTTTCTGCTCACTGTTAGATCCTGAGTCCTTGCTATTATCTGGCACATGGCATGTGGCCAGCAAGCGCATGGTGGATCATTTTGCCTGTGGTAACCCCTGCCGTCACTCTTCTCCTCTCTAAGGATGCCCTACTCTAGGTGTGTATCCCAACGTTAGATCTTATGACGCTTGACACGTGGGTGCCTGTGCTCCAAGGCACACGGAGAGGAAAAAGCAGACAGAGAAGCGTAGAAAGCAAAGTGACCATGGTTAGAGGCCAGAGAGACAGCCCTCAGTCAGGGAATGCCAGTCGCCACTAAGGACAGGGAGAGGCAGCAGGAGCCCCCAGCGTGTCTGGAGGGAGCTCACATTGCAGACATCTTGCGTTCTGACTGTGGCCTCCAGCACTGCGAGAGGACACATGGCTATTGTCTTATGAAGTCTGTGGTGCTTGCTCATAGCAGCCCCAGGAAGCAGATACAGACTGTGACTCCCTAAAGCCAGCCGTGGGTTTGGCCAGTTGCCCGTGGCCACCGCTGGGGACGAGGCTCCTCTGAGGACCTGGGGCCACTGCTCAGCCCAGCAGCCGGCCTCAGTCTTGCCCAGTGGGTGCGGCGGCCTGGATACGCCGGGAACGCTAAACTGTGCTCTTGGTTCTCAGAGGCAAACTGGATGGGAAGCTCGGCAAATCTGTGTCCAGGGTCTCCTGAGAAACAGCGGCTGCTGAGTGTTACTTTCGTTTTAGTGGTTAAAGTGAATGAGCCACATGTGCTCATCTCAAACGAGTTCATCAGTGGAAGTGTGAATCCCCCTGTGCGGGTGGAGGTCTTTGGAGGGTTTCCTCCAGTCGCTGGGGGATGACACATCTCCAGTGGGCCCTGTCGACTGGGGTGCTGCTCAGCTCTGTGCAGATGCTCATTGGCAGCAGCCCTGGTGTTTGCACTTGGACTTTGCTGAGTAGCCTCTTCTCCATGATCTCCCTTCAGGACAGGAAGGAGGCAGGAAGGAAATCTGGGAAAACTGAGACCGTCAGACCCCCACAGCCTCCACCTGGGCAGGGCTTCTTGGAGGCCACCAAGGTTTGCTAAAGGCTTCTCAGATGTGGGTATCACAATGTGGGTGTGTAAGAAGGCCATGGCATGGAAAGGAAGCATGTGGGAGCGCCAGGACACGCGGAATGTAGAAGAGGCTCACAGGATGCAGAGGAGGCCCATAGGAATGTAGAGAAGTCTCATAGGGTACAGAGGGGGCTTAGAGGATGCAGAGGAGGCTTGTGGAAATATACAGGAGGCTCATGGGGCCTATGGGAGTGCAGAGGAGGCTCATGGGATGCTAAGAAGGCTCATGGGAGTGCAGAGGAGGCTCATAGGATGCCAAGGAGGCTCACAGGAGGGCAGAGGAGGCTCATGGGATGGAGCAAAGGCTCACAGGTTTCAGAGGAGCCTCACGGGATAGAGAGGAAGCTCAAGGAATGGAGGGGAGGCTCATGGGCTGCAGAGGAGGCTCATGGGATGCAGTGGGCAATTCATGCAGAAGAGGCTCATGGGTAGTGGGCCATTCTCCCTCCCAGGCTGGACTCTCTCATTCCTCTCTGCTCCTGCTCCCACACACCCCTCACCCTGACACACAACCCCCAAACTACTGTATCCCATGGGCCTCCTCTCTATTCTGTGAGGCTCCTCTGAAGCCTGTGAGCCTTTTCTCCATCCCATGATACATGATGGGATGGAGAGGAGGCTCATGGGATGGAGAGGAGGCTGGGTGGGTGGGGCAGGGGTCCGAGTCTGCCCATGGGTCCAGCAGCTGTGGCTGTGATTGTGTGGGAGGGGCTAGGAGTAAGGAGAGCCAGAACAGCACAGCCACGGGCCTGGGCTGTGGAGTAACAGGTTGTCTCAAAGTTTTCTTATGGGCAGCATGGTCGTGGCAAGCTGCATCACTTCTGTGAGCCACAGCCCTCCAGGGAACCTCATGGCACCCAAGTTGGAGAACAACAGATGGAGAAGACACTAAGAAGCAGGGAAGCCACAGGCTCTGGCCTGGAGTGAGCCCCAGGGAAAGGCACATACCCTCAGGGTGAGCATGGCTGGAAAGCGCAGGGAAGACCTGGGCTCCTGGCCCACCTTGGGGCCCCGGATGACCATTGCCTCCAGGCTTGCAGTTGAGTATCAAGTGCATGGGCTCCTGTGTGGAGTGGAAGGGGACAGGGACTTTCTTCCAGGCCCTTGACTTTTGTATCAACCCCTGGCCCTGTGGTGGACCAGTGCACATGCCCAGCCCCCTTGGTGGTTTCCATGTGGCAGGGATCATGCAACCTCAGGGAGCCTCCCACCCGTGCCCTGCCCTCCCTGCTGCATGCCCCGCCCGGGTGGAGGGCTCAGGTGCCGCCAGGCTGGGCGGCCCTTCTGCCGGCTGGCTAATGAGGCCACATCTGGATCTAATTAGCTGTGGAGTCTGCACCAGCAGCCAGGGCTGCCTTTATCATCCACAGGGCAGAGCTGGACAGGAGAAAAATGGCCATGGATACACTCCACTTCCTGGGGTGCTCCTTAGAGGATGCAGCCGGTGTGGGGGTTGGGTATCAGGGTGAGGGGTGCGTGGGAGCAGGAGCGGCGAGGAATGGCAGAGTCCAGCGTGGGAAGGAGAATCGCCCATTGCCCCATGCAGATGCACAGCTGTGTGGGAGCCAGCAGGACCCCGTTCCTGGGACAGCACATGTCCCCAGGGTCACAGGGACGGGGAGGAATTGTTGGGTGCTCAATGATACCTTGTCACGTTTCACAGGACACACTGTGATGAGGTTTCCAGCTAAATCTGGAATGAGCAAGAGTGCATTTCCTCTGCTCCCTAGAACCCTCTAGGTCAGTGGTTTCCAAACTCTGGTGCCATGGGGTCATCAGGAGGATTTTAAAAACACATATTATAGCCAGGCCTAGGGGTGCCCTCCTGTAATCCCAGTACTCGGGAGGCTGAGGCAGGAGGATTACAAGTTTGAGGCCAACGTGGGCTACAGAGTGAGACCTCATCTCAAAAAAAAAAAAAAAAAAAACAGAACCAACCAAACAAAAACATCACATTGCCAGGCCCCGCCCTTAGAGTTTCTGGGGTCTGGAACGGGGCCCAAGGATCTGTGTGTCTAACAAGCCCCATGGCAATTTGATGTGGCTGCCCAGGGGCTGCCTCTGAGAACCACTGCTCTGACCTAACACGGGGCCCCTCACTGGCTGCACCTAGAAACCTCTGAGAGCTTTGCAGCTGGGTGCTGCCCAGATTCCACCCTGGAGGTGCTGGTCAATCGGTGTCCACCCAGTTGGGGCACCAGGAGTTTCCCCCTCATCAGGTGATTTGATGTCAGCAAAGCCTGAGACCCCTGGGGGTCCTTCATTGCTCAGACGACTTTGTGCTGGGTCAGCGGCCGGCACCTCAGGGCTGATATCAACATGTCAGTGACAAGTGTCCCAAACTGGACAGTAACAATGAGCCATGATTATTGATCAGTGGCTATATCTCAGGGACCGTGAGGTGGACCGACACATTCTATTCTCTTGGCAGTCCTGCAAATTAAGGCTGTTTTCGTGCCCACTTTAGAGAGGGGAACACAGAAGTGATCTGCAAAGGTTGAGCTGACAGGGACTCAGAGCCCGATTGCTGCCTGCCCAGGCTGCCCTGCTCCAGGCATGTGGCGAGAGGCCCCAGAGCCCCAGAGGGTAGAAATCATCCCCTGGGGATGTAGCAGGATGGCTAGCTCCAGTGCCTAGCACATAGTAGGGCCTTAGCACCTATTGTCACAGTGCTGCCTCATCCCCCTTGTGGCCAGGCCTGACAACCAGTGGTCTGAGTGCAGGCAAGACAGAGTCTCAGAGACCACGCATCATTTTGCCATGAAAGTATTCATCTGTAACCGCCATTGACACCGTTTCTAAGTCCCTGGTTAATCCAGCAAACCCCTCTATGTCCGATTGTGGCAGCGATCCCCAGCCCGCATCTCCAGGAACGTCCTTAACCTCGCCAACTGTCTAGAAGTAAATTGAAAAGACTTGCGCAGAATCACAGTGGGTCACAGAACAAAGTCCCTCTCTTATGCTCTCCACACTCCTGCCTCACGTTTTCCTCTCATTGTCCTGCTTCTGATGAGCACTGACATTGGAGACAAGTCTGTGGGTGACGGGAGAGGCCCCGGTGTGTGGGTGTCCCCTGCCTGATCCTTCTACCTGTCCTTTTGGTTGCTCAGAAATTCCTTTTCAAGGATGACAGCCAATTGTTTCTGTTGTTGTTAGGTGCCATTGAGTCGGGTCCAACTCATAGCAACCTTACCACAGAGGACCTTCACTTTGGAAAGCATTTCTGTAAAAATGGTAGAAATACAGGGTTTTGCTGATTAGAGCAGCACAGATACAGTGGGATGGCTGTGCACAGTTTCTCTGCCTAGGAAACCCACCACGGGGCACGGTGGCTCGGGTTACATTTTGTTCGTAAGTTAGATAATTAACCTGGCATGCTTCCTGACAGGGGGGAAAAAGCACACTGCTCTCCCCTCCCTCTTCAATGTGGGGAGAGGGTTGAACCTGGGACCTCATACAGGCTAGGCAAGTGCTCTACCCCTGAGCTGCACCCTCTGTCCTTTGAAAGTTATTTTTTATTCTAAGACAGGGTCTCACTAAGTTGCACAGGCTGCCTCTGGCCTTGAAGTTACTGTCCTTCCACCCCAGCCTCCAGAGTCACTGGGATTACAGGTATGTGCCAGGATGCCTGGCTTTATTCTCGTTTTTGATGCTAGACGTGGCTACCCCAATAGCACGGCCCCCTCCTTCCTTTCTTCCTCCTCTCCTTCTTGCCTCTTTCCCCCTAGCCCTCTGCGGTTGGGGAGGAGGGAGGGTGGCTCTCTAGTGCTTTTTTCAAATGTTAAAAGCAGAGCATCAAGGTGGCACTGCTTTTTGGCTGAAGGTCATGAACCAGCCTTTATTGAGAGGAAGGAACAAAAACATCACCCATGCAGCAGCCTGGAATTGGTCATTTCCTCTGTGTATTTAAAAACATTCTCAGGTCACGACCCTCTTGGGGGTTCATATTTTTCTTGCCAGCCCCGTATGTGCAATTAAAGTCCATATTTAAAATGAAGACTGAGATCCCTGGGCCACTTTTCCACTTTTGTAACTGCACCACTCCCCACCTCATTTTTTAAAAATTTACTTTTTTTTTTTAAGACTGGGTCTTGCTGCGTAGCCCAGGGTGGCCTGGAACTCACTATAAACCAGGCTGTCCTTAAACTCACACTGATCCTCCCGCTTCAGCCTCCGGAGTGCTGGGATTACAGGCATGCACCATCACGCCCAGCCGGCACCACTTCTGGCATCCTTCCTTGGTCTCCTTGTCTATCCCTCTCCCGCTAACTCTTCCTCTCCACTTGGATTTGGAGGGCTGCCGACCAGGCCGATGCCTTTCCGTGACTAAGTGGCAGTGCTAAAAGCCTCAGCGCTGGGCGAGCCTCACCCACTTAGCCTCCCGAGGCTGCAGCCTGTCAGCAGTGAGGACTTTTATTGTCCTTATTTTGCAAGCAAGGACAATGAGACTCCTGGGGTCAGGAAGCTGCACCGGAGGTGACTTTGGACTCCATAGCTGGTGCTCCCAGGGCAGAAGGAGGCAAACAGACTCTGCACCAGGGAGGCACTGTCCAGAGCCAGCCTTACAAGGTCTCAGTCCAACTGTTTGCTGGTGTGGATGACCAGAC
>VMDO01037671.1:0-14124 GCA_007922755.1 Pedetes capensis | reverse complement strand
ATTGATGATAAATTGTTTTAAGAGTATCAGAAATAATTTTATATATAATTTACACATTTGTTAATATAAATTATGTGTTGCATATCTTTAGGTGTGTGCATAAATGCATGAATATATGATTTTATTACGGAATAGTAATAAATAAGGCATAAAATTTAAATGATTTTTCTGGCTAAGAATGTATTCTCAATGCTTATGAGATCTCACTCAGAGGATTATTGAATCTGAAAGGGTTATGAAATTGGATCTAAATTGATCTCATACTATCTTTGTGGACTTGTTTGTATTTTATTATTCATTAAATTAATAATAATGCATTTTATGTATTTGTTATCCTTGAGTTAGTATAGTTATGTTAACAATTGCTGCTCACCCATTCTTTAAAAACCCATTACCTGATAGAAAATGTACTGATGTTTAAAAATGTATATGTATGCATATTGTAAAGTTTAAATTTAAGTTACAAAGCCATGCATGATGTCCTTTCCTTGTGTTGAAAATATAATCAATTTTACTAGTTCCTGTTTAGATGAATTAGTTCTTCATAAGATATGATGGGAATATCACTTAGTAGATTAATGTAACTTCAGCCCATTACACATAATGGTGGTCAAATTAATACACTAAAATTTGACCACATTCTGGATAGTAAACCAAGGAAAAATTAATTAACTTGGTGCTGTACATTATATTACGGTTACATGTAGAAGTTGAATCATATCAGTATAAATTATGCAAATTATTTCTGTCTTTCCAGAAGAGTACCAAGTATGCTGTGCATATAAACCATTGTAAAATCTATAATTATTAGAGATCTTATTATACACCAATTCTGTAATAAAAGTATCAAATAACTATAACAAATTGTGCAATCATGTACCTTATAACTGGAGAAAATATACTTTGATACATTTAATAATGAAAGCAGGATAAATGGAATTATATACAAAGAAAGTATTAAAAACCTATTAGGAAAATAAATCAGTGTAATAGGTTTGTATGATAAATATAATTACTTTGATAAATTTTAGTCTTCAAATGTCATTAAAGAAGATATGAAATGAGTTTTAAAATATAACAATAAAATGTATTAAATTATGTTCAGAACACATTTTTATGCAAGCTATTGATTCAAAATTAAGGTATTGACAGTTTCCCCTATTTCTGATTTGTTAAATTTACTTGATACAGAATTAAATTTGATAGTGTGAAGCAGTAAAAAGCACAGCAGTAAAAGGCTTTCTGTTTCAGACAAGATTTCCCCATTTCTATGAAACTTTGAGCAAGCCATATAATCAAATCTGTGACCACAAATAGATAAATATCAAAATTAGAGTTAATTGTGTAATAGAAAGTCCATGAAAATCATATTTGATTAAAACACTTGACAAATATCTATCAGAGTATCAGGATATTTTAAATTTTTTAAAATTTTAATTTAAATTTTATTTAATTAATTAATAAAATTTAATTTAAATTTTAAAAAATTTACCAAACTGATTTCCCACTGCCTTTTGCTTATTCAGTATCAAATTCTAGTTTGAATATAGGCTATATTTACATAACTATGTTTCATCATCATGCTGTTTGTAAGCTATCCATCCATTCATCCATGTATACATTCATTCATTTGTAGAGGACTATATCCAGAAACATTAGTATGTGTGCAGTTCTCAAACATTCTTATAAATGCTACTCTATCTACAATATCTCTAGGTGTATTATGTTTGACTTAAAGGAAATTTAGACACAAAAGCCATAAATATTGCCATTTTGATACTAAATACACTTGTGAAAATAAAAAATAACCTGTCAAGAAAATCAAGGAATAGTATGTATTATTCTGAAGAGAATATAATAACATGTTTTTGACTATACCTTCTGATCCTCCTGAGACTAGGAGAGGACTTTTGGGGATGGGAAAACTTAAGAGAATGAGATGAATCATGATTTTGGATAGAATGATGAGCTGTAACAATGAAGTTTCCCAGGTGCTGAAAGGAATAAAGTGTAGATACATGGATTGTCTGCTAAACAAGAGAGAGTCAACTTCAGAGAGCCCAATGTGCCTAACCTGATCTAGCATTGGTAAAGCAACTGCTACTCATCCTGATGTACTTGAACTATTTTTCAATTCAGATATAAGGAAGAGCTTCTCCTAAGAGCTGTCATCCTGTCATGATATTGCATGTTAAACATCATACAAGAAAACTACATCTATGTTCACAGCTTGGTTAAGATTCTTCACACTACTTTTGGTTAAGATTCTTCACACTACTTTGTTCATATGTCTGCCTTGCTCTACTGCTTTTGAATTGCCCAGGAAATGTAGTATAATTTCATTGCCAAGGTGTTTTTAAACAAGGAAAACTTGAGTGAAAAGCATGTATCACAACTTATGCTGTCAATGAAACACATTCTTATTTCTCATTCAAAATATCTTTTGATGAACATTATATTCAAACTTTGGAGGAACAAAGCACATCAATCTTAGAATAACAGCTTTAATCTTAGAGCTGCAAAGAATAGAATTCCCCAATAACCCGAGTGAAGTTGAAAATAGATCTATCCTCTGTCAATCCTCAGATGAGAATGCAGTCCTAGTGTAAATCTTGATTGAAGTTCTTGTTATATCCAAAACAAATGATCTGGGAAAAACTATCTCATTTTACAAAAACTGTGAGATAACATAAACACATTGTTCAAGCTACTAACTTGGTGGTAACAGATGTCTATTGCAGCGATAGACAATATAATTTCTCAATTTTCATTGTTTTGTTAATAATGATCTTTAGCTGCAAGGATTAAGAACATGCTACCATTGTCATTTAAAAATGTTATTAGATGCTGTTGATTTGGTGTTTAACTCATAGAGACCCTATGTACAACAGGAAAGAGTATTGTTAGTGCCTTTCTGCTATTTATAGGATTTTCAATGGCTGGTTACTTTTTGGGAGTGGGTTGCTGGGTCCTTCTCCCAAAAATGTCTATGTGGTACTGAAAAGAACAACTTACTTGCTCATGAAGGAATATGGTACACACTTCAAATAAAAACATAAACATTTTATAAGCTTCTGGATAGAATCTTTCCTAAATAAGAATCATAGTGACATTGATAAAATTCAGTAATTTCAAAAATGCTTATTAATGGCTAATAGATCTATTGCTGCTTTAAATAATGCTTTGGTTTGACATGGATTTGTCCTCATTGAAAATCATGTTGAAATTTGATTGTAAATTGAGGTATTATGTAGTAGCATTTTGAGGTGATTAATTAGTTCATCAAGAGAGAGTAATGAAGTTCCATTGGACTGGGTTAATTCTTTTGGGAATGAGAAAGTTCTCATTCTCATGAGACTGGATTAGTTACTGAGAGAGTTGTTGTTGTTGTTGTTAGGTGCCGTCGAGTCGGTATCAGACTCATAGCGACCCTCATAGCGGTTTCAATGGCTGACTGTTTCGGGATTGCCTTGGGAGTGGATTGCCAGGCACTTCTCCCATTTTTGCGGTGCTGGGAATTGAACTAGGGTCCTCAGAGACTGCAGCGCAGCGCTCTACCAACTGAGTTAAATCCCAGCCCACTGAGAGAGTAGTTGATTAAAAAACAAATCCATTTCTCAGGCTCTCTCTTCCTTACATATCTGCTTGGGTTTCTACTTTCCTACCATGTTATGATTTAACATGAGACTATCACCAGATATGACTACACAGTATTTGACTTCTAGGCACCAGAACTACAAGTGAAATAAATTTCTTTCCTTTATAAATTACTCAGCCTCAAGTACCCTGTTCCAGCAACAGAAAATGCACTGATTCTGATTGATGCTCTCCAGAAAGATGTTGTTCCCCTGACCTCCGATCCCAAAGTTATTTCAGCTGTTGAGACTGATGATACAACACATATAATAATAGGAAGTTATCTAACAGTTTATCATTTATATACTGAGGTTTTCTAGCTGAGAGTTCAGGGAAGAGAAGTCTTCTAAAGACGGTCTAAAATGGTGTGAATGTGGAAAGAAAGCAGAACAGGTTAGGTACTTTATGGTCATCAGAGAGTGGGAACAGGCCAGATTCCCATATGTGGACAGGAACTTAAATGGTTTTAAACCCTGTCAGTACCACAAAAGAGAGCACAAAGAAAACCTCATTAGATCTCTTATATTTTAGGCAGAAGAAGAACAGGGATGATTGAGGCTTAAAAGTTGTCAGAAAAAAAAAAGATGGTACTTTATTACAATGATAAATTGTGACTTTTTTTTTTTTTTTTTTTTTTGCCAAATTCAGCTCTGCTTTCTTTTATGTCTGTAGTTTCCTGTGGACTGCTATGCTGAATACAGATTTAGAATGGACATGACTGGAAAACTGAGCTCAGCTCCAGCATTTCCAATAATAGTAGAAAGGATCTCCAGAGAGAGTTGATACACTCAGATATTTGAGGACTATAGTTTGGAAATGAACTTGTGGCACTTTATGTTATATTAACTAAAATAAACCAAAATTCTAGCTTAGAATAAAGATGGAGACTACTTTTATTAATGGACAAAAACTGCAAAATCAAATTGCAAGGGGCACAATTACAGGGAGTGGGATAATTGGAGACAATTTTGTCAACAATTTACTACAAAACTGCCTCAAAGAAAAAAATTAAAGTATCTACATTTCACATCATGACATTCAAATTTCAGAATATGGAATTCAATTGAAATAACGGGAAAATCTCACAGTTTATATCTTATATCCCAACCCTTATTCACAGGAGCAGAATTGTACTTACCAAAAATTTGAGCGGTCATCATTTTACAATGGAAGTTGATTTTCAATCACCTTTATTTCTTCCTTGAAAAGTATTGAATAATAGTACCTAATGAATAGTGACCAAAGTTCTCTTAAATCAATCCATTCAGAAATCATAATTTCAATGGAAAATAGTGGAAAGAAAAGTCAAGGGACAGTGGAATTCATAGAATCCCCAATTAACCTAAGAGGGAGAAGCACAGGGAGAAAGATCCCTATGAACATTTTCTCATGCATTTCAACAACTCAGAGAATCAGAAAGTGAGGTAGAAGTTGTAAGAATTTCCACATCAATAGTACATGTCTGCACAGTAAGAATATGTATGAAAAGAACTTTAATTGGCAAAACTTAACCCTGCAAAACGTTTATAATTTAGTAAGGAACTCCACTGTAACACCAGAAGTTAAATCTAAAATAAATTTAGGCTTTGTATGCTTTCCTTTGGGTTTGTTGTTGTGGTTTTTGTTGTTCTGGGGATTAAACACAAGGCCTTGACATGTGAGGAAGGTGGTTTACCACTAAGCTCTATCCCTAGCCCATTTACCTTACTTTGGGAAATATAATATTATGACCTCACTTTACTTGAAAATTACAATTAAGAAACATATTGAAGAGTTTCTGAAAAGACCTCTGAGTACAAAGGAAGGGATTGTCTTAGAGAAAAAAAAAACTAATTTGAGATAAAAGAGGATCTTGAATATAATGATTAATTAATTTAATAAATAATAACATATTTAATGGAAAATTATTAAATGTATCCAATTGAAAATTGAAAATAATAAGATATTGGCCAAGACAGTTATTTAGTGATGCCCTGGACGAATTAGAAGAATATGAATATGAGTATTTTTTCTTTCCTTTTCTTCTTGTTACTGGGGATCGAACCCAGGGCCTCGCACCAAGCCATCTAGCATTGAGTTAAATCTACAGTCCCAGTGAACATATAAATATTAGTTTGTTGCTCTAATTGGTAGATGACATGATTGTCTACATCGAGATAATACAAATAGTTCAAACATAATCACAACATATTTTAATAACTTCGTGCATGACTATGTTGTAATGCAAAATTACAGAATTCAAAATCTTTCATTTATTCTGCTAATAACAAGCTAGATATTACGATTTTGAACAACTAACTTTAGTTTTGAACAAACTAAAATATAAAGAATATACTATAGTTTTAAATAACATAAAGAATAGGGCTTTCCTAGAAGTTAATTCCCTCATGAAAATGCAGTACTAATCAAATATAACAAAATATGACTAAATATCTGCCTAAATTATGCAATAAATATTCCTGAATCAAATTTCCATTTAAATATATTATATCATCATAAACATAACACATTTTAGCTACATAAAGTTATTCCAAACTTATAAGTAAAATATGAAAAAAACTATTTCAAGCCAACTATATTAAAAAATGGATACAAATTGTACTACCACATATGTAAATATATTTTCATCTCATAAAAGGTAAATAATCTTCTGGAACAAAATGTAAGTTTGTCAGTTCACTTAAATAATAGAAAGTCTAGTGATAGTATTTTTGATCACAAATGCAGTAAAGTATATACATCTTTCGGCACATAGATATGTTGTTGTTAGGTGCCATCAAGTCTGACTCATAATGACCTTGTGTAAAACAGAATGAAACACTCCTGGATTCTGTACTGAGAACACAATATTTTTATGTTTAGGCCCATTGTTGCAGACACTATGTCAATCTATCTAGTTGAGGATTTTCCTTTTTTTGTTGTTGTTCACCTGCCACTCTCCCAAACATGATGTCTTTCTCCAGGAATTGGTCTCTCCTGACAAAACGCCTAAAATACTTAAGACACAATCTAACTGTTCTAGCTTCTAAGGAGCACTCTGGTTGTACTTGTTCTAGAAAGGTCTGTTGGATCTTTGGGTAGTCCATGATAAACTTAATATTCATCTCTAGCACCATAATTGTTGTTGTTGTTAGGTGCCTTCAAGTCATGTCCGACTCATAGCGACCCTTATAGGGTTTTCAATGGCTGATTGCTTTGGGATTTCCTTGGGAGTGGATTGCCACGTCCTTCTCCCATTCTTGCGGTGCTGGGAATCAAACTCGGGACCTCAGAGACTGCAGAGCGGCGCTCTACCAACTGAGCTAAATCCCAGCCCTAGCACCATAATTAAAGAGCATCAATTCTTTTCCTGTCGCACTTATTCAATGTCCAGATTTCACAACCATATGATGCCAATGAAAATCGCATGGCAAGAGTGAGGCACACCTTCATCTTCAATGTGACATTTTAAAGAGGTCTTTTGCAATAGCTTTTCCCAGTGCAATGAATTCTTTGATTTCTTGACTGCTACTTCTGTGAGTTTTGATTGTAGAGCCAAGTAAAAGAAAATTGTGGGCAAACTCAACCTTTTCTCCATTTACTGTGAAATTGTATACTGACACAGTTGTAAGGATTTTTGCTTTATGTTGAGGTGCAATCCATATTAAGGACTGTTTTCTTTGATCCTCAGCAGTAAATTGTTCAAATCCTCTTCACTGTCAGCAAGTATCACAGGCATAACACAGGTTGTTAATGAGACTTCCTCTAGTTATGGTGCTGATATCTTCCCATAAGGACAAAATTCTCAGATTATTTGCTCAGCATAGAGATTGAAGAGGTACAATGAAAGGATACAGCCCTGACACACACCTTTCTTGTCCCTGGCAGTATTTCCTTGTTCTGTTCAAATGATTGCCTCCTTGTTCATGTACAGATTCCTCATAAATATAATTAAGGGCTCTGGTATTCCCATTCTTCACAATGTTATTCACAATTTGTTGTGATCCACACAGTAAAATGCCTTTGTGTAGTTAATAAAGCAGATAGATATCTAGACATACAGAAAGCAAGGCAGCATTTGTTATGATCCACATAGTCAAATGCCTTTGCATAGTTAATAAAACGTAGATAAGCATCTAGACATACAGAAAGCAAGGCAGCATTTTAAAATGGATGTTATTCTTATGTTTAATTTAAATAATAAAAATACTATATAATAATATTAAAGAGATTTATAAAATACTGTTATTTGTTTTTCATGCATGCACAGGCTTCAGATAAGTTTTGTATTCTTTACGCTAGTTTTGTTTTGCTTTTTTATATAATGAATGGAACAAATATTTAATACTTTTAGAAAAACAGTATATTTTAAAAATAAGAAATCTCATTAAAATAGTTATATTTAAAGTGTTCAATCTATAATTCTATTAACTATTTTAAAAATGTAAACCACTATGACAAAAGATTTGGCACCAGCATTAGAAAATGTTACAGACTTCCTTGATTTGAAACTAACATAAAAGGCGTAAACCAAAAATATGATGAATATTTAAATTTAAAAATATTATAGTAAAAGATATATTGCATTTAGCCACTACCATGGCTGCCTCAATGTCCCTAGTTGACTCAAAATATTTATCCTTCATGGACATTTTCACCTCAGGGAAGAGCTAAAATTTGCACTATGGTGCCAGATCCAGTGAAAAGGCTGATAAGGACACACTATAGTGTTTTTATTTGACAGAAATTGCCTTACAAGAAGCATTGTGTGAATTGAAGCTTTGTCATGATGGAGGATGCAATTGAAGACACTCTCAAAAGAAGACTTATAAAATTGCTTCAAAAAGTGGCAAGAATAAGGTGTTAAGTGTGTTTAAAGCCAAGGGGTGTATTTTGAAGGGGGATTAATGGCAATGTGTGTTTTACAGTAACATTTTATTTTTAAAAATGTAAACATTCACCATTTTTTATATAAGCTCATGTTCATCTTTATATTTATTTATGTTCACTCACAAATGTGGATGTTATTGAAGAGAATAAGAAGAATAAAACATTAACAACTTTGTGGGAAATAAAATAAATATAAACATTTGACAACTGAAATTAGTATATAAACTATCTGTTCTCATACTGTGAAGTGGCTTTCAGAGCAATGCAAAGTCAAATGTTGTTTTTTGTTTTAGATGCCATGGAGTCTGGTTTGACTCATAGAGACCCTATGAACAATAGAATGAAACATTCTCTGACACTGTGCCATGCCTGGAACTACGTCAGTGCTTCTTTGGTATTCATAGGGTTTTCAGTGGCTGATTATTTTGGGATTGTTTTGAGAGTGGACTTCAAGGTCCTTCTCTCATTTTTGAAGTACTGAGGATTGAATGCAGGACCTCAGGATGTGCAGAGCAAGTAGTCTCCCTGGAATTAAACATATTTTTAAACAGTGAGGCATCTTTGGATGTTGATAAAATTTTTATCTCATTGTTGGAAAGCACTTTAATCAAAGAGTTCAGTTAAAATTTTATATTCATGGTCTGATGGTGACTGTGAGCTATTGAGAAGAAAATCTGAATAATAGATACAGAATAGTATCTTAGGATGATCCCTTGCTGGATATGGTGGCACATGACTTTAACTCAAGAGACTGAGGCAGGAGGGTGGTGAATTCTAGGCCACCGTGGGCTACGTAGTAAGAATCTCTTTTAAAATAAGCACACAAAAAACATTCATTTGACACTGCTTCTATTGTTTCCTTGAACCAAATTTGTGTACCTTTTGGATTTTTCTCATATAGTGAAGACATTGGTGGATGGCTGTTTCAGCTATTGAGCTATTATGTCTAAATAATCACCCTAGTGAATTAGTGAGCATTACTAGCTCCCCAAAAGCTTCTATGTATACTGAAATTATTTGTGATCACATTTGAATCTTAATATTTGTGTATGTCTACTCACTAGGAGTAGGTAGAAGGACCCAGCAACCCACTTCCAAAAATCAATCTGCCATTGAAAACCCTATGAATAGCAGAGAAGCACCAATAATAGTGTTTCATCTGTTGTAAGTAAAGTTGCTATGAGTTGGACACCAACTTGGTGGCACCTAACAATTCACTAGGAATAAGGAAGTGACTTTGATACTTGAATTTTAATTTCTATGTACATGTGGCATGTGTTTACAATATCAATTTTTGGTGTGTTAACAATAACTCTTCAAAGCAGTTGTAATTACCCTCCTTTAAACATGTTTGCTTTTTTATTGGTGGTGTTGGTGACTGTCTACTGAATCATTGTTTTGTGTTTTGATAGAATGAGGCCATATAAAAGGTTTATATTGTTTAGGAATATAAACACTTGAAGCACTAAAATAATATTTATCACAAAATATTCAATTCTTTATTCTTTAATATTTCAAATATAAATTTGATAAATAAAATAACAGGTATGATCAAGACATGTTATTAAATAAATAACAAAATAAATGTTCTGCTCTCATCTAAAGAATTAGAAAATTGTCATTATTATGAGAACTACTTCATCAATTACATTAATGTTAGATGAGATTCACCATCATTTTTGATTCATACTTTTGAATTCACCTTCTCAAAGCTAGAAAACCATAAAATGTTCTTTCCATGTGCTGTCCTTTTCTTGTAGCAATGATATCCATTTATAAAAGAATGATTGGTTTCCTAGTTGAATTTCTACAACACAGGTATCATTTTCCTTAAGAGTTTGAAATTACTTGTGCAGTTATTTACATCATTCTTGTTTCTTCTTTGTGGGAATCTTTCCAGGTATTGTATCAATTTTTCTATGATTGTTCTACAGCATTTTAGCACTCACTTCTAAATTTTGTTAAGTTTCTGAAGGATATTATTCTGTCTTACCATGATAAGAAATGGGAGAATAACTCATAAATACTAAATAGAATGAAAACACATTCTACCCAACGTCCTCCAGAATCTTTGAAAGAACAATTTTCAATTTCAGCCTTAATACCTAATTAGGTCTTAATACCTAATTTTGCCAGTAATACAATCAGTAGTTATGCTATAATAAAAACATAAATTTATGAGGTGATATTGAAAATGAATAGTAACATGGAATGATGGAAAGTAGTTTAAAAGATTAGAATTGAAAGAAGAGTTATAATCCAAATATAATAAAGTACCTCCCTATTTATGTTTTGTGCATGGAGAAAAGTACTGGTATGATAGTCATGTTGCTTCATCTTTATTGAAGACATAGAGTTTCTGAAATGAAACAGGTGTTAAGATAGCTGCAAGTTGGAAAATCTTTGTCAAATTTGTGTCATTTTTGTAGATTTGGTAGAGGTATTATCTCATCCTAAAAATCAATTAAATAGTATCATTCTATCTATCTCAATATTGTTCCATTTACTAGAATGTCTGCTACAAATGATACTTATTATGCAATATTGAATGATTGGATAAATCTCATGGAAACTACTTTTTTTCCTGAAAATACACTATAGTAATTAATCATATTAAATCTCTTAATGTTCTTTAGGGGTACTCCTTCTACATAAACAAAGTGAGTTTTTTATTCTTAATTAAAATATGGTACTAGACTAATTCAGTCTTCCTAGTTTTTTCTAAATATAGGGAGTCACATGCCTAATAAATCAATCATTATAAGAGACTAGATTTTTACTTTACGCTGCTATATAAAATTTTAACTTAGACCTTCTAGGTAAAGGCTACTATTTAGATGTGGGGGCTCATTAACATGCACAAATATGCTAGTTAAGTCTCAAATATATTCCAGGGTTGTCTGTCATCCAAATTTTGGATTTTAGATTTGCATATCAAAAACATTCATTCAAGTATATGTAAAATTATCTTAGGCATTCCCAATATATGCTCCATTCAGTATGAAGTAGAAATCATAATATAAAATATTAGAAAAGATTGAAATCATTCAAATGAATACAGAAATTGCTTTTTGAAATATGCCGTATTTTTAGGACTGGTCAGTATGCAGAGCTTTTTAAAGAGTGATTATGAATTGTTGTTGATTCTGTCAGGCTCCACAGTGCATGCCTATAATCCCAGGTCCCTAGGAGGATCACATGTTCAAGGTCAGCAGCAGCCCACAAAACTTAAAGAGGTTAGGTTTCAGCTCAGTGGTAGAGTACTTGCCTAGCATGTGTGAAGCCCTTGGTTCAGCTCCTCTCATATGAAAAAAATAAAACTGTTGTTGCTATCAATTAAATTATATTAGAGCTAAATGAAGCCAAAGGAAAAAAAACTACTATACATTGTTAAATATACATATAGCTGTCTATAAACAACTTTAACATACTCTTAAAACTCAGAAAACTGTTAAAACCTTGGAAGGTGTTCAGAAGGTAGCCTTTAAGAGACTACCAACCCTAAACTACAATGTTCATATTAAGAAAGTAGGATTTTTCAACAAATATATGCTGCACAAATGACAGCAGAAGTGAAAGGGAGAGTGCAAGTGTGAGAATTAGAGGAAGAATGGTGCAACAACAAACAAGCCAGGCACCAAGGAACACGGCTATAATCCCAGCACTCAGGAGACAGAGGCAGGAGGATCAAGAGTTTGAGGCCATCCTGGAAATAGATAGCAAGACTGTTTAAACAAAGCAAAACCAAAATCAAAAACAAGAAAATCCCAGAATATCCAAAAATCTTAGTAATGTAAGGTCCTGTTTAGGATTATGTACATGTAACAGAAAGCTCTCCCAAGAGAACAAATCAGCATCAATGCTATTGATCCTTTACTTTAGTTATATTGCTATGCCTCTATTACAGTTCGGAGATGAGGTGGGAAAAGTTGTATACAAATAAAACAAGGAGTTATTTCAAATCTTCTGAAGTGAGAACTAATAACTACAATCATTTCAACGTACTAGAACAGTGTTGACTTTTCTGACCTATATAACAGTGAACATACTGTTCTATCTGACACAAAGACTCAAACAGGTTTATAGTATAGAACATATATTCATGTCGCTTGCATACATATACCACTTATAAACAATAAGCTAAATACTAAATTAGGAACTGAGAGATAGACTTTTGTTTACACAGTCATCAGCTCCTTATCTGCTGGGTATATATTCTTTTTTATTGGAAATTTTTAATGTACACCTTAATATGATTGATTCTGACATGCTTTTCATTGTGACATTTCCATATATGCGTTTTGTTGTACATTATTCATATAGGTTCCCTGTTACCATCTTGTATTCTTCACCCCCGTCCCACCCCCTCATCAAAGACTTCTCTACCATTTACTTGTATTTTTATGGTAATATTTTTCTATATATCCTGGGGTTCCAGTTCTGTTTAAGCTAGAAACTTTTCCTGCAGTGAACTTTCTTTTTATTTGTTAGAACTATTACATGCATTTTCTATATATGCTGGGCATATATCCTATGAACCTTAGTGGCTGCCTGAAACCACTAACAGTAGTGAACCCTACATATATTATGTTTATTAATAAATCTGTGTAGCTGTCTTTTATTGACAATATGGAGCTTGATGTCATTCCTTGTGTAGATTTGCATGTATAGATTTGTATAGATGTCACTCCTTTGTATAGATTCTGTGTTTTCTGGTACACCATATTACATCAATTACAACACATTTTCTGTTCATGTCTTCTGTGGATTAATTTAAAGTCTTTTTCTACCCTGACCACTTATTATATGCAGTAGGTATAACTTTTACAGTTTGAGATGAGACAGCAAAACTGCCCTGAATTTTTTCCTTCCTCATTATTTCACATATAGCTTTTTCCTTGCCACAGATCCTCCCAACCTCAGCATATATGTTTTTCTTTCCATTTCAAGTCCAAAATGTTTACCTTTTCACTTACAGGAAGTGCTTTGTAACTTCTCTTTTGGACATCCAAATTGTTATCATCACTGCTTTTGTGCTTTAGGACCATTATTAAGTAGAATAAGAGTTACTTCAATTCTAGCACTATGATACTATAATAGTTGGCCTGATAACAAATATGGATACTAAGTCACTAGCAGGCAGGTACCATTTACAGCGTGGTTATGCTAGACAAAGAGAGTCAGGACTCAGGCAAGATGAAATGGAACTGTACAAGATTTATCACACTATTCAGAATGCCTTTGAGTTTTTAAAAAAATATATGATTTATGTCTGGAATTTTCTATCTAATATCTTTGTGCTTTAGTTGATTGCAGATAACAAACAGCATAATGTGAAACCAGGTGTAAGGGGGACTATTATAACAGCATACCATTCAGGTAACAAGAAGTCATGTCATAGGTCAATGTTTATTGGTGTGTCCACCATCATAGTGAAAGAATATTGAGTCAGCATTTGCTTTCTATTTAAATTATCTAAATTGCAGATCAGAATTATTTAAGATCATCAATAAAGAATTTTTGCTTGTATTGAGCCATGTTTAGATAAATTAAATTATGTAGCCAATAGTCTGGATGTCAGCTAACATTAAAAATAAACGTTTCAGAATCTAGTGTTTG
>VMDO01037670.1:0-14119 GCA_007922755.1 Pedetes capensis | reverse complement strand
GAATGCAAACACGCGAGTTAACTTCCGCAAAATAATCAGTCTGTGAGGCCGCATACCCAGCGACAACCAACCTTCCAGATTCTCCCCGCTCTCAGCCGCTGCAGTCAGCGCAGAACTGATGGCCAAGCTGCGGAGGCTGCAGCCGGCCTCACCCGGGTCTGAATCAGCTCTGCACTCGCTGTAATTTGGGTCTCTCTGTGCCTCCCACTTCCTGGCCTGCGAAATGGAGGTAATAATACAGCCCCCTGCGTTCAGATTGCTGTGACGGCGAAGTGAATCGATACACAGGACGGAGTGGGCACGCTGCCTTCTGGGTCACCACAGCCCCACTTGTCATTGTAAACAGAGATGCTGCTGTCTGGTTCATGCCCAGTCTGAGAGACCGAGGGTCATGCAGAGAAGTCCCTCTGAGAAGTCATGCACGCTGAGCGTGCCCCAAGTTACTGCTGTCACCCAACGTCCAGCTGGCTTCTCAGCCACCTGCGGATGGCAGGTCACCTTCAAACTTCAGACACAATAGGAGTGGCCAAAGTGGCACCCCCCAGTCCTGCTCTCACTTGCCAGCAAGTGTGCAAGGCCCCCCGGGTCTCCATGTTGAGTTATCTGAGCCTCCACTTCCCCTGACCCATCAAGCTCCCCTTGGGCAGCTTGTTCCTTCGCCTGCCTGGGCTGCAGAGTGCCGAGGCCCTTGTCCTGCCCTGCGGCCCCCCTCCGCTCCCTGCGGGGCAAAGGGTTGGACCCTAGCGTTGAGACCAGTGTCCTGTGGATCTTGCTTTGAGAGCCCCAGGCTCCCTCACCTCCCTTCCGGTTCTTTCTTTTTTCTCCTTTGCTTCCTCCTTTCCTTTTTCCTCTCACTCTTCCCTCAAAGAATTCAATCCTAACACCTCGGGTTTTTTTTTTAAACTCAATTCTTTTTTTTTTTTTTTTTTTTTTTTTTTGGGGTACTGGGGGTTGATCCCGGGGCCTCCCGCCTGCATGCTTTGCAAGTGCTGGACCACTGGGCTGCACCCCCAGCCCTTTTATTTTTTTTCCTTACTTCCTGAGACAGGGTCTCGCTAAGTTACGCAGACTTCCTGTGGTCTCGAACTCGTGATCCTCCTGGCTCCACCTCCCAAGCTGCTGGGATTACAGACGTGCGCCACCACGCCCAGCTAGCTCAATTCTTTTTTGAGACAGGGTCTCACTGCATAGCCCAGGGTGGCCTGGAATTCCCAATCCTCCTGCCTCCGCCCCCTAAGTGCAGGGATTACAGGCATGGCCACCAGAGCCAGCTTCATTTTCTTTATAAGAGGTTTTAGTTATGGAAAAATACTGCTTATGAACGTGTTTAGTGTCTGATTCTTTCACTTGTGAGCACCTTCCGTGGAGATAAGAATTCTGGCTCCGTCGCTCCCGGCTCCTCCCCAGAGATCACTCGGTGCCCAGCACCTGGTAGGCACTAGGTATGGTTGTTGAATGATTAAATGTTGTAACCAAACAACACTTCCCTGTATCATCACAGCGTCTGCGGGTCAGTCGTCAAAGGCTGGCATTTGGGAGCTCCGCGTTATTCTGTCTCAACTGACAATGGCTCTAAAGACGCTCACAGAGCACTGTGGCCCCTTTGTCACGGGGTTACCTTTGGTCATTACCCTGGCTCCCGGAGAATCTCAGGACTGCCGCGTCTCGCAGAGTTCTGGCTGATGTGGAAAGGTATCTTGCTAGCATCTGCCTGTGCTTCGCGTCTCTCTCTCTCTCTCACCCATGCTGTACGTGTATTTTAAGGAACATGTCTTTGGGTGCTGTGCTTTTTTCTATTTATGTCTTCGCCATAAAATATAAATGGATCGTTTGTCTCCGGTATCCTTAAAGTAGCTTGCACTGCTCCGCTCTTTTAAACTTTTACATAACCAAAGTTTCAGGCCCCGGGATGCACTGGGTGGAAGGGGAGGGCAGCCACAGATGCCAGGTGACAATCCGGAGCACTTCCTGGGTCCCACCGTGTGCCAGGCTCACTGCTGAGCACTGTGGATCAGTGACTGAATCTTGTTAGGATCCCGTTAGGTGGCCCATTATTACCACCCGTTTATAAGGGACAGCATCGACACACTCAGTGTCACTTAATAACTTGCCTAAACTTTGGTGGGCTGGGATTTAGCTCAGTGGGGAGAGCGCCGGTCTGCAGTCTCTGAGGTCCTGAGTTCAATTCCCAGCACTGCAAAATGGGAGAAGGACGTGGCAACCCACTCCCAAGGCAACCCCCAAACAATCTGCCATTGAAAACCCTATGAGGGTCACTATGACTTGGACACGACTCGACGGCACCTAACAACAACAACAAACTTTGGTAGCTAGTAAGTGGCAAAACTGAGGTTTAACCCCAGGCCATGCACACCCATGGCCCCCACACCACACCGTCCTCCCTCTCGAGGGGAGAAGCCCAGCTGCTGGCCCAGTGAGGCAGTGCCTGAAGCTCAGGGCAGCCAGAGGTTGCACGCAGAAGGGAAAGAACTCCTAGGCTGCGACTCGGGCTCACGCCGGACAGGGCATGCTGGGAAGCTGGCTGCGGGCCCCGCAGGTGAGGCATGGGGGTGGTGAGGAGGAGATGGACACGTGACAATGTTTCGCCCAGTGACAGTCGGCCTCCCACGGCCGTCCTGTGAGAGGAGTCGCCTCACGATGCTGTCGTCCGCTCAGTTTGTCTCAGTTGTTCACAGGACATTGCCTAAGGACACAGTCCCAGAATGTCCCCAATGTCACAGAGCAGAGCAGGGCTTGAATGCACGGCCTAAAGGGAGAGACCAAACCAGGAAGGAGCAACAAAAACTCACGAGGCTCCTGCTGAAGGAACTGATGTGGGCAAGGGAATGCCTGTTGCCTCTGGGGGCTGACAGGGGCAGGAGAGGGCGTGGG
Source organism: Pedetes capensis (assembly GCA_007922755.1). Lineage (NCBI taxonomy): Eukaryota > Metazoa > Chordata > Mammalia > Rodentia > Pedetidae > Pedetes > Pedetes capensis. Next base: position 11,227 of record VMDO01037670.1, on the reverse strand, counting down.
GCGGCTGTGTGCCTGGTACATCATTGGAATGGCTCGGCCCTTCAGATGTGTGCAGGCAGCGCTGTATAAGACCGACAGTGAGTTGGAAAGGAGCAGATCCGTGCAGTGCTCTGGCAACGTCGGCCTGCTCATGTTCCTGGGAGCCCAGGAGCTGCGAGTTCCCCTCCTTCCTTCTTCTGAGGACGCGTCCTCATTCTGCGTGGGAGTCGCAGACCCTCATAGGCCCTGCCGATGACAGACCACCCACGTCTCAGAATCACCGCGTGTCCTTTAGCCCTGCCACGCCTCCGTGCTAACGTCCGCTGTGGGGATGGAAGTGGGCAATCTGGTGGCAGAGACTTTTGAGGAGGGTGTGTTAGCATCGTGGCCTGTTGGGCATCTGGTTGAGGCCCAGCCAGTGGCCAGGTTTAGGGCGCTGCCAGGGTGGTCAGAGGTACCTCAGCGGGGACAGGAAAGGGCAGGAGGACATCTGGCCGCGATCGATCTCGCAGTGCCCCTCTGGCTGCTGGTGGTGGGCAGACTGCAAGGAAAATGTGGCCAGGATCCTTAGGGTGTCCATTTAGCACCCCAAAGGAGGATGAGAGGCCAGTACTGTGACGAGCAGAGCTTGGGTTCTGTGTGTCAGAAAGAAACAGTGTGCATATTTATAAAGTGCACCATATGCCATTTTATTTTTATCTCTTCTTTAAAGACAAGGAACAACTATTAATTAGTAAATCTAGTTATATATACACATATACATATATTAACATCCAGTGTTTGTGTACTGAGAAATCGGTTTAAAAATGCTTTTCATTTCTGGAAGAACCTTAGACATTAATGCACCTGGATCCCCTTATTGAAGTATCTCTTATTTTAAAATACAGGGTGAGCACCTTTTATCCAAAATGCGTGAACCAGAGGTGTTTTGGACTTTGAAATGGTGCATATACAGAATGAGGTATCTTAGCTTTGGAACCCAAAGTCTAAACAAAAAAAATCCCTTTGCGTTTCATCTATATTTTACGCACAGAGCCTGTGAAGGTAACTTTGTACAGCATTTTTAGCTCACCTGTGTTTTCACTGTAACCCATCCTAGGAGGTTGGGGGAAGATCCTGTCACTTGTGGCATCATGTTGGTGCTCACAAAGTTTTGGATTTTGGAGCATTTTGGATTTTTGAATCAAGGATGGTCAACGTGTAGCTCTTCCTATTCCAGAGTCATGAGTTTGTTTTTTAGAAAAGAGTATGTTGCTACACTACAGTCTTCTGGTCAAATGATCGTTGGTGTAGAAGCCCTACTGCTCCAAACACAGCGGAGCTAAGACACTTTGCTGATCCGAATCCACTGTGCACCTTGAGCGTGCCCTGCATGGAAGGCCTGGGGCCGACCGCAGCAGATACCATGACGGGTGCGGCACGCTCAGCTCTTAGCTTTGTAGAATTTACCTTGGAGAAGGCACTCCTAAAAACCAAGTGACAAGCCGGGCGCAGTGGCGCACGCCTGTAATCCCAGTGGCTTGGGAGGCGGAGGCAGGAGGATGACAAGTTCGAGACCAGAGGCAGTCTGCAAAACTTAGCGAGACCCTGTCTCAAAAAGTAAAACTAATGGGCTGGGGGTGCAGCTCAGTAGTCCAGCCCTTGCAGAGCATGCAGGTGTGAGGCCCTGGGTTCAACCCCTAGTACCACACACACACACAAAAAGAACCAAGTGACAGCAACAGAAGTCTGACAAAAATCACATGTGAGAGAAAGAAACAGGGGAGGGGCTCAGAGGGGAAGAGATCTCATTGCAGGGGTCAGGAAGAGCTAGAAATGAGCTGCGTCCTAGGGATTTAGGTTACTGAAATCATGAAATAAGCCCATCTGCACACCCATGGCATTCTGTCATTCATTCATTCATTGGCTCATGCCACACCTCGGGATGCCTGGGATGCATCGAGTGCCTCTGGACACTGGCCATGCTTCAGTGAACGAAACAGAGCCCTGCTGGATGGGGTGCCCAGAACAGGATGTGGGGAGGGTGAGCTACAGCTGCTTGGTTCTGCCTCGGCCTCACCTTTCGTGACCATTCAGACGGTTCCCGTGAAGAGCGCACATGGCCTTAACCTCCAGGGCCGAGCAGTTCTTGGTGGCCCAGGGCCTGGCCAGCACAGGTGGCATAGCACGGCGGTATTGGTGGCACCTGGGGTTCTCTGGCAGCATCTGTGACATCACTGATGCAGTGAGCAGGGTCACAGAAAGCAGGCATTGTGGCCCCAGCCTTCTGGGCTTGTGATCTGAGTCACACACAGGCCCGTTAGCAAAATATATGACTGGATTTCTATCACAGACATTTTCAAGGAGATAAATTTTAGGAGAAATTAAGCACTTTTCCCCTGAGATAAAAGCAAGTTACGGGATAATTATAAATTCATTTCAAATTGTTTAGTCCTCCTTTCTGTAGTAAAGACATGTGATATATACTCATATCCAGTTTTGGAAAGCAGTCCTGCTGGGGGACCCCCGTTCTGTGCCCCAGGGCACCGCACAGAGAGAATGCCTGGGCTCCGTGGTCCCCAGCCTCTCATTCACTAGCCCTCTCAGCTGGGGTCCACTGGGTGCAGATAGGACAGAAAAGACAGGAAGACACACGGACGCTCTCCCCAGCGTATCGTCTATTCTAGAGGGAGGAACTAAATTTACCATAATCAAGTTGCACATATGAACGTGAAGTGACAACTGGGACAAGTGTTGTCCCCATGGTGCCGTGAGAAGAGGGAGCACGGAGCCCAGGTTGAGTGGGAGGTGGGTGAGAGAAGAGCGGCCCTGACTGAGCAGCAGATAAGGCGGGGAGAGGCCCGGAAGGCAGGCCAGTGTGGCGGAGGGAGGGGCTGAAGCTGTCGGCCATGCGGGACCTCATGGGCAGCTAAAGATCCTCCACTCCATCCTGGCAACAGGAAGCCGCTGAGTGTCTGGAGTGAGGGCTGTGTGGTAGCCATCTTTCTGTCGCTGTAACAAAGTCCCAGAGGTCATCAACAGACAAGGAGAAAAGGCTGTTCGGGCTACTGGGTGTGGAGGTTTCAGACCGTGGTCCCGTGGCTCCATTGCTTTGGGGCCTGTGGTGTGACCAGACATCCTGGCAGGACTCGTGGTGGGGAAAACCGGTCACCTCAAGAGAAGTAGAGGAAGGCCAGAGTGCACAGTCCCTTCCGGGTCGCCCACTTACCTCTCTTCCTTCCACTAGGCCCCAGCCACCTCCCAGCAGCGCCACAGACTAGTGACTAAGCTGGGGTCACTTAGCTAGACTACAGCAGGATGTGACGTGGTCAGATTTGGTTCTCAAAACACTAACTCTGGCTGCTCGGTGGACAGTGGATTAGAGGGGAAAGTGGGGCTTTGGGCCGGGAGGAGTCCACAGGGTCGTGGACCTTAGAGTTCAGCGGCTCCCGAGGTGAGCGTGCTGCTCACACAGCTTGACATGGGGGAGCTTACAGGAGCCACGGGACTGACAAGTAAGTTTGTGGGCGATCCACAAATTTATGGAAGAAGTGACCCACTTCTGATCCAGGGAAGAAGTGAGCGTGGGCAGGAAGTGTGGGATGAGAAGAGTGGGGGCCTTGGGGAGTCCCAGGGACTTGAGCTTTTGGAGGCAGATGGAGCCTGAGTGGGGGTGGGAGAGCTGGGGAGCAAGAAAGAGCCAGGGCTTGCGAGTCACAGGACCCAGCGGCCACGATTCCAGAAACCACCAGAAGGCCGGGGAGATGAGGAGAAGAGAGCCATCATGTGCAGCCACGTGTCGCCCACCGGTGGCTGGGGAGAAGTGGCCCCTCTTGTTGGGTGGAAGCAGGGTCAGAGAGGAGTGAGGAAGAAGCGGGAGGGGAGGAAGTGGGTGAGTGGAGTCAACTCAAGAGAAGGCAAGAGAAAGGTAGGGTCGCAGTTGGAGGGGATATGTGGGTCAAGAGTTCCGTAAAAATATGACAAATTCAGCTGGACACGGTGGCGCACGCCTGTAATCCCAGTGGCTTGGGAGGCAGAGGCAGGAGGATCGCAAGTTCGAGACCAGAGGCAGTGTGCGTAACTTAGCGAGACTCTGTCTCAAAAAGTAAAAAAAAATGGGCTGGGGTGCAGCTCAGTGGTCCAGCACTTGCAGAGCATGCAAGCGCGAGGCCCTGGTTTCAACCCCCTGTACTGTCACACACACACACAAAAAAAGTGACAAACTCAGTGTGTTCAAAAGTAAGTGGCAGAATCCAGAAAAGTAGGAGAGGTTGGCTCTGTGAGAGGGGTGAGGTGCGCCCCGAGGCAGTGTCCCTGGGAAGGCGAGACATCTGTCACTCCCAAGCTGAGGGCAGGTGAGCGGCACCTGTGTGGGCCACAGAAAGCTGGCAGAGTCCTGCCCAGTGGCTTCCATTTTCTCCAGAATGGCATCCAAGGGGGCGGCAGGGTCACCATGCGGTGGAGGGGGGTAGTTGGGGGTGGGGAACCTTGGACATAGCTGTGAGAGAAGGTGGATATGTGGGCGGAGGCGGGTATGGTGACCAGTGTGCAACTTTCTTCCTGTCATTTGACCTCTTGGCACAAATCTTTCCACCGTGCCTGGTGCTCCTGGTTCAGTTCAGAATTCTTCCCTCTCTGGGAAGACTTTTATGGGGCTCCCCTCTGTAGTTGCTGGCACGTTCGACTGGACAAAAGGATGGTTTGCAATGAACGAAAAAGAAAAGGCCAAGTATTTTTTGTTGGTTTGCTTGGATTTCCTTCTCGGGCTTATCTTTGACGTTGGCGTGGCCGCTGTAATTTTCCTTAACTTCTCACCGTGGATTATCCCCCATGTACCTTTACTTCACAAAACTGGCCTTTTAAATCTTCTCCTCATCTGTGTCAGCTCTCTTATTACAAAGTGCACTTTTCATTCGTTGTATTTTCCCCAGCCTTGCAGTGCATTGGAAACAACATCATTGCCGTTCTGTATGCACAGGATCACTTTAGTTTCGCAGGGACTTCCCTGTGAATAGCATAATGAAGTGTTTGAGATCTGAGGCTCCTTCTCCTAGGACCCCGCGCTCGGGGCCTGGAAGAGAAAGTATATGATGAGCACTCTCTGGAAACCTGAGGAGATGAAATCCTTTGAGCCGTTTGGAAAGATCGGGGAAATTGTGTTTCTCTTACATTTAAGTGTTTCCTCTGAGGCTTAATCATATAGGATCACCCTTTTAATTTTTTCTCAGAGTGACCCTGGCAGAGCTCACCCAGGTAAGTAAAGAGTCAGCCGGTCACTAGCCAGCGGATGGTGACCACGTGGCAGCAGGCCAGGGTTTCCTATTTCTTGTCTCTGCAGTTCCACTTTTCTGTGAGTGGAAGGAGCTGACAATGCAGCTCAGCATCATGAGGGGTTTAGAGGGGAAGTGGCTGTCACCGTAGAGGCATTGGTGCTGAAGAAGCCCCAAGAGGGAAAGTGCATTGTGCCCCATGGTGGGATCTGGAGGGGGAAAGGAGGGTTCGTGGGAATGGAAGGCCTAGGGCAGGGTCCCAACCCCTGGGTCACAGACCAGTACTGGGCTGGCAGCAGGAAGTGAGTGGCAGGTGAGTGAGTGAAGCTTCATCTATATTTATAGCTGCTCCTCATCACTGCATTACAGCTTGGATTATCCTGAAACCACCCCCCCACCCCCACCCCATAGGGAAAAATTGTCAATCTCCAGTGCCAAAAAGTTTGGGGACCTCTAGTCTAGGGTACTGTACTTTAAAAGGCTACAGTGTTTGATTTGTTGCTTTGAACTAATCTGCATTATTAGGTCCTCCCTATGTGCAATGACCTGCGCAAGGAACGGTGGGTTATACAAGGAAGAATCCAGTACCTCCCTTAGCTTAGAACACTTACCTCTTACTCAAAAGGAACACAGTTAAAAGTCATCAAATTTTCATTTATTTGCTTTGCTGTTTCTGCAGAGCGAGGTACATAACTGTGTGCAGTCAACGCTCACTAGTTAGTGCCTACTACAGGTCCCCACGTGCGCTTTGAGTTGGGAGAGGTGCCACCTAGATGTCCCAGTGAGTTCCCATCAGGGGAGCCGCCTGCCTGCTTGTACGAGAACAGCGCTGAGTCCTTGGTTGATACCTGGAGCTCTAGGAAACCTGCCAGTTGCAAGGAGAGAGAGAAAGCAAGTTAATAAATCCTTAGTACAGGATGGGCTTGCTGTGTGTCAGGCATATGCAGTTCGAGACACTGGAGATACAATGACAAACAAAGGGACATAGTAATCAAAACGTGATCAAGATCATATCTGACACAATCAAAAGCTGGGAAAGAAAAATCAGTGTCATTTGACATTAAAAATAGCACCCCCCCCAAAAAAAAAAAAACCTATTGGATACAAATGTACAGCCAGCAGCTAAATCCATAGAATGAGGATGTGAGAGGAGGCAGGGTGTTAGAGCAGTGGGTCCACACCTGTCCTTCTGCAGGTGGGGGACAGAGACCCAGGGAGGTGAAGATACCAGCAACACCTGGCTAACGTTTCTGGCAGTACCTGCGGTGGGCAAAGGCGCCCTAACGGTAGTGGCTTGGAAAAGACAGTTTGCAATTTCCTCTAAAAATATTTTGGCTGCCACTGACCCACCTGAGTGTACAAGGACCGCTTTCCGGTGTTGGTGGGCGTGATGTCCGCTCCGTGCGTCCCTGCGCTGCCCGCCACCTCCCTGGGGATGGCCTCGCAGCCCGCGTCGCCTGAATGCCTGCCGTCAGAGCACTGGCTGCTTTTCTGCCTGGCTCCTTCCAAAGTCTCCGTTTGGCAGCAATAAATAGCAGCTCAAAGACAGATGAGAGGTTTGTAAATTTGTCTTCTCCCCCAAGGGACGAGCTGAGGCTTCGTCGCGTTGGTTCTATTGAATTTTGCTTCCAAGCGGCGAGGGTTTGTTTTCCTAACGTGAAGTTTGTTTTCTGTTCTACATGCATTTTATAAGCAGCCACATAAGCAAATACTTATTTCCCTCTTGTAGTGTTGGATAGGTAGCGCAGGTAACACACGCGCTACTGCGCCAGTTCACCGCCTTTGAGGAAGCTCGGTGGACACCCAGCGTGGCAGTGTTGGGGTTCACAGGGACACGTGACGTGGGAGGAGGTGGCGGCCAATTGTCATTTCAAACAGCCGGAGAAGCCAGAGGGAAAGAATCCCTAAAGTTTGTTTAACTGCGTGGATTGGTTTTTAGATGGTTTTCACTGCCCAATTCAAACGAAACGTTTCCTCCATTACTCTTTGCATTGAAACGACCCAGCATCCCAGATGCACAAGGGTGCAAAGTGCACTCAGTGGCCAGGGCTGGCCATGGACGATTTGGTCATTGGCCAAGTTATATCTGTTTTTTCCCACTCAACATAAATCCATCCTAACCAACTAACTGATACGCAACAGACAGGACCCTCCACTAATCATCACTGCAAGACGGCCTGCTTCAGAAAGGCACTTATTCATAGGGTTGTGCCCCTTCTGAACTTTTAGCTTCCAGAGAGCAAGGACGATGTCCTATCAGTCTTTATACTTCTAGCACATGCCTCATAACTGATAGACAAACATGAGAGATGCCTGGGTACAGGGGGATATTTAATGGGCAGATTATTCAGGATAAAGGAAATATAGAATACCATAGTATTTTATAAGAAGTGGTGCATCAGACCAGCTGTTACTACTTTAGGAACTTTCAGAAACAGAAACCAGTCCCCTAGCCTGATGCCCCTGAGTAAGATCCTGCTTTCTGCGCGGATAAACCTGACTCCCCCTTAGCACTCATAGCACCGAAGCCTGAGGACTTTTCTCGCCCTCGACAAACACACGCTTCAGTGTTTCCACTTGGCTCACTCACTCAGAAAGCGCGCCGTCTGATTTACGTTGTCCCTCGCCTCAGTAGACCCTGTTCTTCTCACAGTAAAGAGCTTCGGCTGGGACCCTTCCTAATTATTACTAATTCTTAATGAAGACTGAAATGGGGTGGCTTCACAGAATTCATAGGTACCTGGAGTTTTTATTTTTAGTGTCCTTATTATGCCCACCCGAAGACTGTATATTCCGAAGTCTGTATTCTCTGCCTGACTGTATAAAAGACTGGAACGTTCCTGCACTATAATAAGTAATGAGTGTCAGTGAACTCATTATGGTAAATCCTTGGGTAATAACTCTCTGCCTTAGTTAGGGGACTCAGGGTAGCATAAGCTAAAATTACTCAATCTGAAGACAAACCCTGAGGTAGCTGCTGCAGTTAACTATAATTCATTTGCAGCGTGTTTATTATAGTTAGATTTAGCTAATTTAGGGCCCGTTGCTGGCCAGGCGCTGAGGAGGAGGAAGTTTCAGCATCCGAGAGTTCCCCAGAAGGAAAAACGAGGCTCCAGGACCCAGCGTGCAGAGCGTGACTCGAAAGTCCCTCCCACTCTGCCTTGGTCCCTCCTGTCTGCAGACAGGATGCACCGGTGGCTGCAAGTGCGTGGCTGATGAGCCACTGAGTCCTGGCTGGCTGGGGTGCAGCAGGCGGCCATCTCGGCGGGAGGCCGGGGCTCTGCGCAGCTCTGTTCTGTTCTTGCTGGAACTTGCTAAAGGCCCAGGAGGAACCCTTCTGTCCGAGGTCATGGAGGAGTGGACGATTTCCCAGCAGGCTCTGCCGCCTCTCACCACCGCGGGGCCGATTGAGCTGTGGTCTTCCGAGGCCCTCCAGGTCGGAAGCCGGTTTGTTCTGGAACAAGTGCAAGAAAGGACCTGTGCAACTATTTAAAGGTGCTTCCACTGAGCACACACTCCTGGAGTAGCTTTGCAGAGACAGCCCTGCCGATGTGGGCAGCCAACCCTCCCAAAGACGTGGCAGGTGCACCCGTGGGAGGAATCGCAGCAGGTCGAGAGGTGATGGCTTAGAACCTCGGTTTCAGTCCAGGGATCACTGGGGGTGGACCGTTCCCCTGAGGAAACCAGATTCTGATCCCCGCAAGGATGTGGACTAGAGGAAAGCACTGTCCTCCTTTTGCACAAAGAAGTCATGTTTCCACTCCGCAGGTACGCGCACTGTTCTCCTGGCTCCAGAGAAGGTAGCGATCTCCAAGGAGGAGAAGTCAGCAAACTCCAGAGTCAATATGCAGCTGTGCCAGAGTAGATCAGGAGAACAGCCGAGTCCCTTCGGTGGGAAGACCAGGGAAGAGGAGACACAGCAGGTTCAATAGTTCCCTTCACCAAATTCAAAAAACAGTTATAGCGCCGGGCATGGTGGTGCACACCTGTAATCCAAGCGGCTCGGGAGGCGGAGGCAGGAGGATTCTAAGTTTGAGACCAGAAGCAGTCTGCATAACTTAGCGAGACCCTGTCTCAAAAAGTAAAAAAAAAAAAAAAAAAAAAAAAAAAAAAAAAAAAAAAAAAAAAAAAAAAAAAAAAAAAAAAAAAAAAAAATAGTTATAGGGTAGGCATGCCACTTGTGCCCAGAGGCCACCGAGACTCCAGCTGGGACCCACCGCAACACCCCTTGCCCACACCCTGGCCATCCAGTCCCGGGGTGACACAGTTTATCACTGGAAAGGTTTCCAGCTCTCAAACCACAGCTGCTTCCCTTTGGACCCACGTTCTTCTGAAAACTCCCCTTTTCCAATTTGCTCAGACATTCTGGCTGTAGGAGTCGTCTGTGACTTTAACGGATGGGTTACATAATTTCAGGGACAGTCAACTCTCTAGAATTCTGGTCTCAAAGCAAAGCTTTAATTGAAGCTATATAATTTCAGAAAATGTAAAGCTTTCCTTACCCCCTGCAACCTCCCACCCTTAAAAATAGCATCTGGAGTTTCACCGCAGCTGAGTCACTGCTCCGTGTGATCCAGGGCCGGGCTGCAGCTGGACCTGTCAGAATGAGGCCACCGTGATTCACGGCGGAAGCTCTCTGGCTGCCGCTGATGGCGTATGTTCCCCTCGGTCCTCGCCCTGGAGTTCGGAGACACTGCTTCACGCCTTTGGAGCCAGGACACCTTCGCGTAGTGATGGTAATGGGAGGAGATGGGCCACTGCAATTACTGAGTCCCTCTGGGTGCTCCTGCCGGGAGACAGAGTGCCTGGCCATTTACCAGGGGCAGCTGCGAGTGATTATCATAACCAAAGATCTACAGAGCCTGTGGCCGTGAAGGAAACATCTCCCAGCTACCTTTGCAGCTCCGTGTCCAGTCGGTGTGCCAGCCACGCATCCTTGCATCTTCCTGGGCCCCCTCAGGGAGGCAAAGAGGGAGCAGATCCTGAAGGAACGGGAGGAAACACAAACCAATATGGAAGCCCCTGCACTTCCTGTGTTGGTGATGTCCCAGCGCAAGTCGGTTTCCAAGCCTTGTCTACACCACGAGGGCAGAAGCCACGTCCCCTCTCGCTGGGCGCACGATGCCTGGCACCTGTTTGGGAGATCCATCGTGCTTACAGAACTGAAGTGAGCTGGTCCCGTCTCCAGCCTCCGCCTCCCCACTCCTGCCACCAGAAGGACTCAGTCAGGACAACTTTTCTTTCATCCTCTTCCAAGGGCACAAGTTGGGGCCTTTCCACCGCGGTGCAAGTGTCTGGGGAAGTGAGAGGTGATCAGCGCCAGCCAGAGTACAATCACAACGGCTTCATTTTTTCAAGTGGGCCTCAGGCAGCAAAGAATTCTATGCTTTCTGGCATTTGTGCAGAATCCAGCTAAGCTTATGCTAGCTGAACTTGTGCCAGCTCCGAGGAAGTCAGGGGCAGGCGGAAGAAACACGGAGACTTTCCAGAAATGAAACTGCCTCGCCGCCATGCTTGTTTGTCATAGCCTCAGACGCAGAGGCAGCGTAGGGCAGAGCTTCCCAGACAGGAGACTTAGAACAGAGAGATGTGTGCATCATCCTGGGAGCCCGGAGCGCTATCCCATGTGATGTAACTGTGGCCACCTCTGGATGGTAGGATTACAGTGTTCATTAATTATTTTACCTATCTAACTTTGAATCATCTATGTGAATTATCGTGCAGTTTTCCAACCCAACCAAGTGCTAACCAAAATGTTGAAGTGAGACCAAGGTTTGGCGATCCTACCAAATATTTATGCCTATGTTATATTCAAACAAGGACTTGAAAACCATTTGCCCTGAAGATATGTCCTCTTTCTTTCTTCCTTTCTTTTTTTTTTTTGTCAGTTTAAAAATGATTATTTTCAGTCAGTGTACTCTTGTCCAAAAAAAGAAATAGCAAAGCAGATGTCACAAATCAGAGAGATTGTTGCATCTTGATAGATTCACACCATTTTT
>VMDO01037669.1:0-14129 GCA_007922755.1 Pedetes capensis | reverse complement strand
AAAATGTATTTGCAATGAAAAGGTCATTGGTCCGACAAAATTCTATCATGCGATCTCCAGCTTCATTTCTGTCACCAAGACCATATTTTCCAACTACTGGGCCTTCTTCTTTGTTTCCAACCTTTGCATTCCAGTCACCAGTGATTATCAGTATGTCTTGATTGCATGTTTGATCTATTTCAGATTGTAGAAGCTGATAGAAGTCTTTCCTTTCCTCATTTGTGGCCTTCATGGTGGGTGCATAAATTTGAATAATAGTCATATTAATTGGCCTTCCTTGTAGGCGTATGGATATTATTCTGTCACTGACAACATTGTATTTCATGACAGATCTTGAAATGTCTTTTTTGATGATGAGTGCAACCCCATTTCTCTTTAGTTTATCATTCCCAGCATAGTAGACCATATGATTTTCTGACTCAAAATGGCCTATGCCAGTCCATTTTAGCTCACTGATGCGTAGAATGTCAATGTTTATGCACTCCCTTTCTCTTTTAATGATTTCTAATTTGCCTAGATTCATACCACATACATTCCATGTTCCAATTATTAATGGATGTTTACAGTCGTTTCTCCTCATTATGAGTGGTGCCACATCAGCAAGTTGAGCACCCTGGGGCTTTACTCCATTTCTGTCATCATGGTAGACTCTACTTGGAGGAGGCAAGTCTTCCCCAGTAGTCTTTTGAGTGCCTTCCAACCTGGGGGCCTCATTTTCCGGCACTATATCTGACAGTGTCTCTTTGCTGTTCATAGGGTTTTCAATGGCTAGTTATTTTGGGAGTGGTTTGCCAGTTCCTACTCCCTAGTCTGTTTTAGTCTGGAAACTCAGCTGAAAGCCTGTCCACCATGGGTAACCTTGCTCATGTCTGAGGTTACAGTGGCAGAGCTCTCAGCCTCATCGCAACATGCAAGGCCCCACAGTGCGGCAAACTGACAGACGTATGGGGGCTCTCATGCTTATTTGACCTTATAAGCTGGTATATTCTCAGCTTTTTGGTCTGTGTGATTCTCTCTTTAGTCCGCCAGCCCAACTCCAATGGGGCTAATGGCTAGGGACGCGATAGATTTTGTTTCTCCTCTGTAGGGTAGGAAAGGGGGGCGAATCTGGTGACGGAAGAGGGGAAAGATGAGGTAGATGACAGAGGCTAATAAAAATTACTGTCAAAATTAAAATTAAGGTTAAGACTTAAGGGTAAAATAATTAATACTAGGACACATACATAGCTTAAGAAAAAGAGAAGGAGAATAGAAAGAGGGAAGAGTGTAAAACAAGAAAGGAAGAAAATAGAAATAAAAAAAGAGAAAAAAAGAAAGCAAAAAACCTCATGCATACACGCTCCCACCCACATATAAAATCGCTTGTAGTCAGGTGCGGTGGTATACACCTGCAATCCCAGTGGCTTGGGGGGCGGAGGTAGGAGGATCGCAAGCCCAAGATCACAGGCAGCCTGGGCAACCTAGCAAGACCCTGTCTCAAAAAGTAAAAAAAATATGGGCTGGGGATGCAGCATGGCGGTCCAGCACCTACAAAGCAAATAGGCGGAAGACCCTGGTTTCAACCCCCCGTACAAAACAACAAAACAAACAAACAACAACAACAACAACAAAAAGAAACCCAAAAAACAAAAAACAAAATCAAAACAAAAACAAAAACAAAACCATGCATACACGCTCACACACACATATAAAAACACTTCTAGTCAGTTGTGGTGGTGCACGCTTGCAATCCCAGCGGCTTGGGGGGCGGAGGCAGGAGGGCCACAAGCCCGAGATCAGAGGCAGTTTGTGCAACCCAGCAATCCCCTGTCTCAAAAAGCAAAACAACATGGTCTGGGGGCGCAGCGTGGTGGTCTAGCACCTACAAAGTAAGCAGGCGCAAGACCCTGGATTCAGATCCCCATACAAAAAGAAAAACAACAACAACAACAAAAAAAAACCCTTGTATGTTCTTGCAGGTGGAATCTGCACTGTGGGCACCCAGTTCCACTGGGTGAAGTTGGTACTGCAGGAAGCAGTGCTCCCTCCAGAACTCAGGATGGCAGTGTTTTCACACAATCTGCAGGAGCAGTCTGTCTTAGTCTATAGAGATTTCTCCGATTACATAGAAGATGGCGGATTGCCCCACAATGTCCTGGGGGTGGAACACCGAATGACCAAAGAGATGGTTCCATGAAATATTCTGTGTCTATTGTATTGTTTGAGAAGCAGTGGCACCTATGGGGTCCTCCCTGGTGTTCTCTCTGTCCCATGTAGTTTGGGCGCCAATTCCCCAAATCAGAGATTTCCGGCCCAAAGCCTATAGCATGGAGGGAATATGGCTGCTATCGTGGATTTTTTTTTTTATTATTGCAGGCCTTTCCGCCCACTTGGCAGACCACTTGGGAAGACCAAATCCTCTTGTGGGCGGGATGATATTCTATCCCCCCCACCCCCGGAGAGAGTCTGTAGCAGGTCTGTCCATGCATGGTGATTGTGCTCGAAAGTGTTCTTATTGTGTCTAATTGTCCTGCAAGACTCTGCCAAAAAGGAGCACTCTGTCCATGTGGGGCTCAGCCGCCTCCACAGACCTCACCTTTCTCCACAGTGCAGTGGAATGACTTAGGATCCCCTCTGGTGTGTCTGGGATCCAGGTGTATGTGTGCCTGTATATCTGTGGAGATTGCATCTGCACGACTGTCCCGCCACAACAGGAGGAAGGGAGCCACGTTTCAGCTCTGGATGTGTGCCACTGGCACCGGTTTCCCAGTTTCCTCCGAGATTACTCCCCTTACCCTCGAGTATCTACTCTCATGGATCTGATCCCTATCTTCTCGCGGGAGGGACCTACAACAGCCCAACGTCTCAGGCTGCGGGACATATGTAGCTAAAGATGGCAATTCCGTGTGCCACCTCAAACTCACTCACCCAAAACTTGCAGTTTGTGTCCCGTGGGCAGGGTGACAGTGTGATGTCAAGGTTGCATTCCATGTTGGGTCCAGCTCCCATGGGTGTGTGGGCGAAGTCCCCTCAAAGTCTCTGGGATTCTATCCTGTCGTCTGCATGATGGCAAAATGGCGGAATGGTGGTCCTGCTACTGACCTCTGTGTAGCTCCTCTGAAGCCAAATGCTCAATTTCAGTGTTCATCCAGTTTCATCTTCTATCTCCCAATCTAAACTATCACTGTTTCTATCTATTCAGTATGAGTTCTAAACCCCTAATCGAGGCTCCCCTTTACTCTGGGACAGAAGGTGTGTGTTATCTGTCCGCCATCTTATCCCAGTGACTCAGGAGATGGAGGCAAGAGGATTGCAAATTCAAGGCCAGAGGCAGCCTGGATAATTTAGCAAGACCCTGTCTCAAAATATATATTTTTTTTTAGAAAGGAAAAAGGACTGCAGGTGGGGTGCAGCTCAGTGGTACAGCGCTTACAAAGTATGTAAAAGGCCCACACTTTCAGTCCCCTAAGTACCAAAGAGGGCTGGGATTTGGCTCAGTTGGTAGAGAACTGCTCTGCAGTCTCTGAGGTCCCAAGTTCTATTCTCAGCACCGCAAAAATGGGAGAAGGACATGGCAACCCACTCCTAAGGCAATCCCAGTCAGCCATTGAAAACTCTATGAGGGTCGCCATGAGTCGGACTCGACTCAACTTTCGCATTGGAAAATATTTAATTACAAAAAAAATCTCAAAAGCAAATAGTGACCAAATATCCAATGTTTCAGCTTAGTCTCAAGATCAGCAGTAATTTAAGTAAATGTGAACTGAGCAGCTTTTAAAAATATTAAAATATGGTCTAGTATCTGAAGCTTAGGTTGGAGACATGTTTAATCTGTTTGGGAATTTTCTAAAAGTCCTTTCACCTTCAGGCTGAAGAGAGACTTTTAGCAAACTCATACTGTCAGCATTGGAAAGGGAAGAACTACGGGAAGCCAAAGCCCATTTACAACACTGTATCCAAGGTATTTCTGAAGACAAACTGGTTCTATCCAAATTTCTTGGCTGGTAGGAAATTCCCAATGAATTTGCCCATTGTTGTCACTGTTGTCCTTGGAGTACATTTCTACACTGAACACCTAGAAGATGCTTGGCACATGGGTTGGTTATATATTCTAAATCTTTCTAGGGGCATGGAAGAGGAATGCAAAACTCTGAATGGGATGGTATTTTGAGGAGAATCATTTCTTTTGATAGGCATGTTTGTTGTTGTTGTTGGGTGCCATCAAGCCAAGTCAAGTCCAACTCATAGCAACCCTATGTACAGCAGCATGAAACACTCCCTGATTCTGTGCCAGGCACATGATCTTATTTATTTTTAAGCCCATTGTTGCAGATACTATGTCAATCCATCTAGTGGAGGGTTTTCCTTTTTTTGTTGACCTGCCATTCTCCCAAACATCATGTCCTTCTCTGGGGATTGGTCCCTCCTGACAACATGTCCAAAATATGTAAGATGTAGTCTAGCCATCTTTGCTTCCAAGGAGCACTCTTGTTGCAATTCTTTTAGGACAAATCTGTTAGTTCTTTTGGCAGTCCATGGTATATTCAACAATTGTCTCCAGCACCATAATTCAAAATTATCAATTCTTCTCCTGTCTTCCTTGCTCAGTGTTCAGCTTTCACAACCATATGATGCAACTGATAGGCATAGGCATAGGCATAGGCAAGAATTTTCTGAAGAGGACTTTAATAGCCCAGGAAATAATAGCAGGAATTGACAAAGGGATTGTATACAATTACAAAGCTTCTGTATAGCATGGGAAACAATTAATAGAGTAAATAAAGAGTCCACAGAATGGGCAAAAATCTTTGCCAGATATGCATCTGACAGGGAATTGATATGTACAATACGTAGAAAACTCAAAGATATTAAACACCGAAAAACAAATAACCCAATCAATTAATGGATAAACAGACATTTTTCAAGAGAAGTCTAAATGGCCAATAGATCTCTGAAAAAATGTTCATCCTTAGCCATCAGGGAAATGCAAATCAAAACTACATTCAGATTTCACCTCACCCAAGTCAAAATGGCTACTGTCAAGAAAACCACCACCAACAAACACTAAAGTGGATGTGGGATGGCAGTGGGTGGAAAGGAACCCTATGCACTGCTAGAAATGTAAATTTGTACAGCCATTATGGAAATCAGTATGAAAGTTCCTCAGAAAATGAAAAATATCATATATTCTCAAATTTAAGTTGCACCCTTTCAACAGGTTTAAAGGGCTACAAAACCAGATGCAGGTAAGACTCCCATGTGGATTGCATTCCTGCAAACAGAGTTCTTGATTCTGGACATCAAGGCAGCCACAACAGTGCAACTAAAGCTGCTCATGAAAACTTCCAGAACTGCTTCAAAAAGTGACAAGAATCATGGGATAAGTGTGTTTAAAGCCAGGGATAGTATTTTGAGAGGGATTCATGGCAGTGTCTTTAATGTAATAATTTTTCTTAATGTAAACATTTGGCAAGCTGCGCACAGTGGTGCACACCCATAATCCCAGTGATTTAGGAAGTAGGGGCAGGAGGATTGGATTGGAGGTTAGAAGCAGCTTGATTCACTTAATGAGACCCTGTCTCAAGATAAAAAGCAATAAAGGAACTGGGATGCAGCCTATTGGTAGAACATTTGCAAAGTATGGTTGAGGCCCTGGGTTCAACCCCTAAGTACCTAAAAAATATTCACTGCATCTTTGTATCATACATCATGTGTACATGTGCGTGCACACACACATACACACACATGTATATATATGACTAGAAAGTACAAAGAATATGGACTGAGAAAGGGATCTAGTGTCAGGGAGAGAGTGACAGGAGAGAGAAATAGGGGGTTGAGTAAGAGTGAAGCATATGGTATACTTGTATGAAAATGTCATAACAAAATCCATTATATTGTATACTGACCAAAATTTTAAAATTAACAAAAGGAAGAATCAGTGCTTGTGTGGATACTGCCTTCCACGTTTCATGTGTATTGGGAATGGTGTAAAGGTATTCAAACTCTATGGATTCAGTTTTTGTTTTACTGGGTTGTAGGAGCAGCGTTCCTGGTAGGCTGATTCTTGACCTGAAGCCAAGCATTCCACCACAGCTGTGTTTTCTCTGCCAGTGCAGTGAATTAATCATGGGATAACTGGCAGAATTCATCTCTGGGTCAATTGTTAGTATAAACTCTATTACTGTGTCGATTAAGGTCATATGTGGGAAATACTCTGCATGGGTTGCACTAACTGGTATAAACAGAACTGCACTCGTGCTGGGAAGATAGCTTCATGTACTTCATACATCTTGACATTTTTTGCTGTTTCTCAGGTGTATAAGTTGTGGCAGGATCCAAAGTTCAGGGTGTAGCCTGGGTTCATTGGCCCACCAGCTATATTGGGCAGCTTGACAGGGCATGTGAGGCAGCCAGTTGGCAAACATCCCCTTCCTTTTAATTAAAGCCATTGGCACATTGGTAGGAGAGAGACAATGGAAAGAGCTGGTCTTCACTGTGCATTTAAGGATATTAAAACAGATATTTTTATAAAAATATCTTAAGCAGAACTTATCTGAAAATACCAACAATTTACTGCACAAAAAGCCTAAACTTTGTCATTGTCGTCGTCGTCATCATCATCATCATCATCATCATCATCATCATCATTGGGAGAGTCCCAGGGGCAGAATTAAATAGGGCCCTGTAGACTCCCAGGAAAGGGCTGGGATTTAGCTCAGTTGGTAGAGTGCCGCTCTGCAGTCTCGGAGGTCCTGAGTTCAATTTCCAGCACCACAAAAATGGGAGAAGGACACAGCAACCCACTCCCAAGGCAATCCCGAAACAATCTGCCATTGAAAACCCTATGAGGGTCACTATGAGTCAGACACGACCTGACGGCACCTAATAACAACAACAGACTCCCGGGCTCCTGGAGTGGAACTATTATGACTTGGCACTTACATTGCTAAACACCTTGTAAGCAGGTACCTCATCAAAGGAACACATGTGAATAGGAATATTCAATAGGATGGAAATTTTTAGTTACAGTGAGTCACCTATTAGAACCAGGAAAGATGTTTCATCTGCTCCATGCATGAGGCCATCCAGCATTCACAATAAAACATTACTGGGGCAGAAGACAGGGGTGAAAAAAAGTTGTGTGTCTGTCTCTTCAGAGAATTCTGGTACAAAAGCATTTTTTAGTACATAAGTATGTTTGGGCTCGGGTTTAGCTCAGTTGGTAGAATGCTGCTCTGCACTCTCTGAAGCCCTAGTTTCGATCCCCAGCAATGCAAAAATGGGAGAAGGCAATGGCAGCCCACTCCCAAAACAATCCTGAAACAAACAGCCATTGAAAACCCTATGAGTAGCAGAGAAGCAACCAGCATCGTGCCAGGCATGGCACAGTGTCAGCTAGTGTTTTGTTCTGTTATACACAGGGTTGCTATGAATCAGACCTGACTTAATGGTACCTAACAATGACAACTACAAGAAGTGTGTTTTACCAACCCACTGTCTCTGAGGAGGGAAGCATTATAAATCAAATCTGCACTGTTTGCTACTCACTGGACATTGGTTATGTTCTCCTGGGCAAGTAGGGAGACTGCCTTTTCTACATATATTATCCATGAAGACTGCGTACTTCAATTGATAGTACAACTGATAGTATGAGGGGGAAAAGGAAGTTAAGATCAGACAATTTGGCTTATTTTCTCCTGATAGTATCCTAACATTGTCTCTAGAGAGTATTTTTCTTAACCTTCTTTTCTTTTTTTTTCTTAAAACACAGGTGTTTTTGAGGTGTGAGATACATATCAAATTATACATATGTAATGTATATAATTGATAAGTTTATATTGTATATATTTGTGAAATTATCCATAAAACTAAGATGATTAACACATTTGTCACCCTCAAGAGTTTGCTTGTGCCCTTTTGTAATCTGACCCTTCTGCCCCACATTGTATTTCCCACCCTTGCCCTTTCCCCTGGCAAACACTAGGGTGCTTTTTGTTATTATAGATTACTTTGCATTTGCTAGAATTTTATATGATGGAATACATACTCAATTTTTTTGTGTTCAGTTTCTTTCATTCATTATACTTACTTTGGGATTCGCACATAGTGTCATGTGCTAATAGTTCATTCTTTTTTATTGCAGACTAGTATCCTACTGCCTATGGCCATAGCACTGTGGCATCCAATCCCATCAGATCTCGGAAGCTAAGCAGGGTCAGGCCTGGTTAGTACTTGGATGGGAGACCACCTGGGAACACCAGATAATGTAGGCTTGGGAGAAGGGCCCAGCAACCCACTCTAAAAGTCAATACACCATTGAAAACCCTATGAATAGCAGAGAAGCACTGACACTAGTGTTTTGCCTGTTGTACGTAGGGTCACTGTGAGTCAGACAGTGACTTGACAGCACCTAACAACATCAGTATTCTATCACATGGATAAAGAACCATTTGTCTATCTGATCACATGTTCACAACAACAAAAACAACAAAAAACTGTTGTAAGCATTCATGTACAAGTCTATACAGACAGATGCTTTCATTTCTCTTGAGTAAATATCTGAGTGGAATGGCTGAATCCTATTACAGGTGTATGTTTAAGAAACTACCAAACTGTTTTCAAAAATAGTTTCACCATTTTACATTTCTATCTGCAATGTATGAGGCTTCCAACTCATTCTCACAGCCATTTGTATGGTAAATATTAAAATTTTACTCTTTTCAATTAATGTCCCATGGTACTTGTTGTGGTTTTAATCTGCATTTCCTTAATGAACAATGATGTTGAACATCTTTTCCTTTGCTTATTTGCATTCAGCCTAACTTCTTTGCGGTAGTATCTGTTTAATGTTTTTGCCCATTATTTTCTTTTTCTTATTAAGTTTTGAGAATTCTTTATGTATTTTTAAGTCCTTCGACAAATAACTGATTTGCAAATATTTTCAACAGTGTGTGGCTTACCTTGTCAATCTCTTAATAACACTTTTAAAAGAGAATTTTAATTTGGATGAAGTCCACGCTTATTGTTTTATAGATCTTGCTTTCGAAGCAGTACCTAAGTTTGCTTTACCCAAGTTTGTAAAATTTTCTCCTGTTTCCTTTTCCTCTTTCTTCTCATTCTTGGTGCCAGCAGGAGAAGCAGCAGAACTGGTTTTTAGTTATGAAGAGATTCCTGTTTTCTGCACTCAATAGCTTTATGCAGTCTGGCTACTTGCCATTTGGATTTGAAGCATTAGAGAGAAGGTAGGAGGAGGAAACCTGAAAACTTTCAGTGAAACCTCACATTGCAGCCTAGAAAGGAGACCCACTTATTGCTTTTAGAGAGCTTGTCAGTGTTTCAAGATGCACTCACAGATTTTTCCAAGATAAGGCAACTTTATGCTGTATTTTGAAATGTTAATCAGTGGCATTTGATATTTTACAAAACTGGGAAATGGGAAGAACTTTCCTGGCATTTAATCTTAAAGTGTAATTAAAGTAGTCTTTCTTTTTATGCTATTCTCTCTAATTTAGATAGAATATTTCTGGAATATGAGTTAGTTTATCATCCAAATAAACAATCAAGATAGGTATTAAGAGAATAGTTCCACAGCTTAGAATTTAAGTCATAATAATGTAGGCTTGAATGCTTTATTTGGTCACAATTTTTGGAAATATTTGCCACAAATTGTACTTCATTTATGAGCTCTGTTTGTTGAAATTGGCTTAATTCAACCTCAATCTTTTCTCCATTTATTGTGAAGTTGTGTACTGACCCAGTTGTAAGGATTTTTGTTTTGTTGATGTTTAGTCCTAACCCATATTGCAGGTCATGATCTTTGATCTTCATCAGTAAATGTCTTAAATCCTCTTCACTTTCAGCAAGCAGAGTTGTTAATGACTCTTCCTCCAATCCTGATGCTGCGTTCTTCCTCATAAAGTCCAGCTTCTTGGATTATTTGCTCAGCATATAAATTGAAGAGATATGGTGAAATGATACAGCCCTGACACACACATTTCTCAACTTTAAACCAGGCAATGTTTCCTGTTCCATTCGAACAACTGCCTCCTTGTTCATGTACAGATTCCTCATGAGTGCAATTAGGTGCTCTGGTATTCCCATTTTCCGAAGTGTTATCCATAATTATTATGATCCACACAGTCAAATGCCTTGCATAGTCAATAAAACATAGATAGACATCTTTCTGATATTCTCTGCTTTTGGCTAATATCCACCTGACACCAGCAATGATGTCCGTGGTTCCTCACCCTCTTCTGAATACAGCTTGATTTTCTGGTAATTCCCTGTCTATATACTGCTGCAGTCGCTTTTGAATGATCTTTAGTAAAATTTTGCTTGTGTGTGATATTAGTGATATTGTCTGATAGTTTGCACATTCAGTTGGATCCCCTTTTTTGGGAATAGGCACAAATATGGATCTCTTCCAGTCAGTTGGCCAAGTAGCTGTCTTCCAAATCTGTTGGCATCAACATGTTAACACCTCCAGTGCTGCATCTGTTTGTTGAAATATCTCTATTGGTATCTCATAAATTCCTGGAGCCTTGTGTTTCACCAGTTCTTTTAAGGTGGTTTCCACTTCATCCTTCAACACCATTGGTTCCTCTTCATATGCAATCTCTTGGAATGGTTG
Source organism: Pedetes capensis (assembly GCA_007922755.1). NCBI lineage: Eukaryota > Metazoa > Chordata > Mammalia > Rodentia > Pedetidae > Pedetes > Pedetes capensis. The sequence goes on along the minus strand of VMDO01037669.1, from coordinate 3,517 downwards.
GTCATCTATCAATTTTGTTTTTGTATAATGACTCTGTGTATTCCTTCCATCTTCTTTTGATGTTATGCACATTCCATGGTCTCCTTCTGAACGAAGATGTACCTTTGAATGCTCTGTTCTTTATGCAAGTGGGAGCAATCACATGTTGATTGAATTGATCACATACCTGAGACATTTTGAGGGTGGCAGAGGCAAAGCTAGGGCTGTGAAAGCTGCACAGTGAATAAGGGAGACAAAAAAAGAATTGATGCTTTTGAATTATGGTACTGGTGATCATTGTTGAATATACCATGGACTGCCAAAAGAACCATCAGATCTGTCCTAGAAGAAGTACAAGCTGAGTGCTCCTTGGAAGCAAGGATGGCTAGACTGAGTCTTACATATTTTGGACATGTTGTCAGGAGGAACCAATCCCTGTAGGGGGACATCATGTTTGGGAGATAGGTGGGTCAACAAAAAAAAAAGGAAGACCCGCAACTAGATGGATTGACACAGTGACTACAACAAAGGGCTTAAACATAAAAAAGATTGTATGCTCACAGCAGTGTCCTGGAATGTTTAGTTCTGTTGCACATAGGGTCACGTTGGGTCAGACCCAACTTGATAGCACCTAACAACAACATAAACAACACAACCACTACCAGTTGTCTTTAATTGTATGTTACACTTAATAACTTCAAAATTGAGCTCATTAATTTTTCCCAAATACTCACTCTGAATAACAAATGAGAAAACTCCTTATATTTTATATCTGTAGTAAATGGCACTGCTATTCAAATGATGATTTAGTGGTGGGGCTCTATCTTTGAATTGGTTTCCTATTGGTGCTGCAATTCATCATCCAAAACATAGTGGCTTACACAATACACACTTACTGTCTTATAGTTTGGAGGGCTAGAAGTCTGATAACTGTCTTACAGAGTTAACATCAAGATGTCAGCGGGGCTATGTTCCTTTCTGGAGACTTCTGGAGAGATTCTGTTTTTTTGCTCTTGGTGCCTGATCTCAGAAGCTAAGCAGAGTCAGGCCCAGTTAGTACTTAGATGGGAGACATCTGGGAATACCAGGTGCTGTAGGCTTGGGAGAAGGACCCAACAGCCTATTCCTGAAACAATCAGCCATCAAAACCCCTATAAATAGAAAAGAGGCACTGACAATAGTGCTGGACATGGCACAGTGTTGGGGAGTGTTTCATCCTATTGTACCTAGGGTCGCCATGAGTTGGACCTGACTCTATCACATCTAACAATAGCAACAAAATAATGTTTTAGAGGTTTCTATTATTCTTTGGTTTGTGGTCTTTCCTCCATCTTCAGAGTCAGCAATCTTGGGTCTCTCTCTGATTGCCATGTCTTTTTCTTCTTTCTTTTTCACATTTAACTGGTTAAAGCCAAGTAGCCTATCTATTTATTGGACAGTAATGAGTTTGTTGATTAATATTTTGTGAGTCTGATATAAATTCTAAGAGATAATTGGTGAATTCATAACTGTTCTATAAATAGGAGATGGGGCATGAATGGGTTAAGGACTTTTGTGATTACATTGGGCTGCCCCAAATAATCCATGGTAACCTCCCTCGTTTAAAGTCAGCTAATTAATTCCATTTATAATCTTAATTATGGGAGAAGGATGTGGCAATCCAGCAATCCCAAAACAACCAGCCATTGAAAACCCTATAAGGATTGCTATGAGTTGGACATGATTCCACGGCACCTAACAACAACAACAACAACAACAAGCAGCTTAATTCCCTTTTGCTATGTGGTATTACTTGTTCACTAGTTCTAGGCTTTAGGACTGGAACTTCTATGAGGATCAGTCTCTGTCTAGCACACTCCTGTCTGTCTAATCCCACATACCACCCTCTTCAATATATCTTACCTTTCTTTATTTTTTGTCATTGTATTTATTATTCCCTAATACATTATTATAGGTTTACTTGTTTATTTTCTGTTTCCTCAACTGAAGTGAAAGTGTCACATGACTAAGACTTTGTTTTGCCTATTGCTACATCTAGGGAAATGCCAAAAATATAGTGGGAAAATTCAATAAATATTCTTTGAATAAATGAAAATCTAATTAGTTACCGAAGATTATCAATTGGACCATCATAGCATGTTGCCCATTTCCTGGTATTCCTACTCATCATTATTTATGTTATTTCACTCCACCCTCATTGTTTTCCCCAGGAAGTTTCACTATTTCAATAAATTCCTACCTAGAGTATACATATTCCGTTTCTCTTATCTGTGTTTAAACCACAGATCTGTTCATGTTAATCTTCTACTTAAAACTCTTTAAGGGGACTGGAAATCAAGATGGTGGATTACAAACCGTCTCACTCTAACTTTGCAAATGAAAAATCTCAGAGCAACAAAGGAGAAACTGAAACCTCAGGAGGAAAAAAAGAGCATGCAACAGAGGACACAATAAAGGTGTTAGCACAACTGCATTCACCCAGCGAAAGAGGCTTTGGAACAGAAAGCACAAAATAGCGAGTGTTCAACCACCAGCTCTAACCCTGGCAGGGGAAGGGGAGGTCCCAACCCCACCTCCACACAGTAAGCGCTTCACTAGGACAAAAGAACCCCACAGCAACCTACAGGCTCTAAATCCAGCTCGGAGGTCCAAGTGAACAGTGACTCCCACAGAGCAAAAGTTCAACATCAGAGAAAAAAAAATCCACTTGAACATTTGTCCAAGCTTGGAGCAGCAGAATAAAGCCCCAACCTCTTCCGCAGAGGCTGACTTCCTGTGACTGACCTGAGCGCCGGAGAGGACTCTTGAGCGCACGTTAGAAAGATAAGGGATGCAAATTCACAGGCTCCACCAGACACCCATGGAAGGGAGGAGACGCCATGGTGCCTAGGGCTGAGAAAATAGGGAATTGCACTGGGGATTGTAAATTCAGCTTTGGTGACGTCTGTGGCCCTGGGACAGTGGTTCCTGGAAAGTGTACACGCTGAGAAATTCAGAAAGTGGGCCCACCTCTCATAAACATGACTGGGGTGGGGCCTGTGGCAGTAGCCATGGCAGCACAGGACCTCCATGTCCTAGGTGCACATGTGCTGGGAAACCAGGGCTGTTCTCCCCACGCTTTGGAAACTGAGTGAACTTGGGCTGCACCTGGGATATGGCAGCGGCAGTGATGCCTGGAGGGCTGCAGTGTGTACATGTTCAGAAAGGGGACCTGTATTTTGTAAACTCAACACGGTCAGCGCCCACCATTGATGGCAAAGGCAGCGCTGAGGAACCAGGGAAATACACCCGCACATTGAAAATTTTGAGTTTGGCAATGCCTGCAGTCAAGTTGGCAGCAGTGCCTGAGGAGTGTACGTGTGGAGGAGTTAGGAGGGGGTTCCTGCAGTGTGTAAACTCGACTTTGCTGGCAGCAGGGGTGACTGTTGCAAGCCCTCCTGGACAGTCTCCAACACCGGGTGGGACGTCCTAGGCAGGCTGGTTAGTAGACGGTTCAACAGTGGATAGGAATATCCATACTCAGATATGAGGTGGTGGT
>VMDO01037668.1:0-14133 GCA_007922755.1 Pedetes capensis | reverse complement strand
CCTAGTCCAAATAGCCCCTCAGCCCATATCCTGGGGACATCTGCTCCCAACTGCTTCTCCCTGACCCTGTTCCTTCCCTGGTCCTCTGTCCTTCATATTTGCATGGACCTCTTCCTGTCCCCCTGTTCTCCCAACCCTGTGTCTCATGCAAATTCCTGGCAAACACTGAGAATGCCAGCCAGCTAGAATCCTGAATGTTTTGTATCCTGCTTCCATGGGGAAAGTAACTGTTCCAGGAAGACTTATATTATTCATTCTTTGAAACATGTGGCACCTGACATTTTATAATTGTTCCCCCCAAATACAGACAACATAGCTGCATTTTCTCCAAGTTGATCTCTGTGCCAACCCCTTTAAATAGTACATCTGTTTGGGAAAATCCCAATCCCAATGTATAAGAACCTGCTTCAAGGTGCCATGAGACTGAAGAAAGAGGCAGAGTGAAATTTACAGGGGACTTACTTAGAAAGAATCATCATCTTCAGCAGCAGAAAGACCAGTGGGTTCCTGAGAATTGTGTCATAGAAAGGAGCTTATATATGGTTAGGACAACAGTGATTTTTATTCAAACTGTAATGTACTTGATTTATATCAAACTAATATCAAAGATGGGGTTGGGAATTAGCTCAGTTGGAAGAGCGCTGCTCTGCAGTCTTGAGTTCAACTCCCAGCACCACAAAAACAAAAGAAGGACATGGCAATCCACTCCTGAGGCAATCCCAAAACCATCAGCCATTGAAATCCCTATGAGGGTTGCTATAAGTTGGAAACAACTTGACAGCACCTAACAATAACAACAATATCAAAGACATCAAGCACATTTCCAGCACTGACCAAGAGTCAGGATAGTGAAGCTCCACAAACCATTCTAATGGTTTTGTCTATTTCTGGTATGCTGGAACAATATACGGAAAAAACCAGTGTTACTCAGGGGCAATCCTGGCAGTTCTGATTCAAGATGGCTGCAGTCAGGTCAAGCTGAATCCCTACAATGTTTCATCTAATGAGGAAAACAGTTTGATAAGTACTATTTTTGTCTTCAGTTTGCAGATGGAACAGCTGAGATGTTCTTTTGCCCCAGTCAGATAGCTATAGGGGGTAAAGCAAAGATTATAAGCCAAGTTTGTTGGACATCAGAGTCTGTATTCTAAAATTCCATCCTAAATGGATTGAATGATAATTTATCTCTAATCATCATTTTAGTAAAAGGAAAACAAAACTTAATTGTGATTGTCCAAAAGATTTTTATTGTTATCATCTGGCTTGATCATTACAACATCCCTAGCACTTGGAAGAGAGAACTGAGCTGAGAATGAAGACTTGGGACTCTGTCCCAGATTGATTCATCCAGGAAGCCAATTCTGAGGCAGAATTTAGTGTTTAGGTCATTTGTTAAGGAGTAGGTTGTGGGCCAACACTCCTGAAAAGGAGAGTAAGGAAGCAGTGTTAGGCAGAAACAGAAGACAAGCTCAAAATAGGCTCAACTGCAGCCTCTCTTAAGTCTAGGAGCTTTGGTGGCATGCTGTGGTTTCCATTTGGTTTGTCCTCCAAGGCTTCATGTATTGGAAGCTTGGTCCCCTGCATAGCAGTGTTAAGAGATGATGCAATCTTTAAGGGGTGAGCCTAATGGGAAATTCTTGGGCAATCACAGATACATTAAAGTAGATCTTGTTTGACTCCTTGGTAGTTTTTATATGAGGTTTGTTATAGGCGAAGCAAACCTGGCCCTGTCCTCTCTACTTCCTGGTTTGAAATGTGACCACTGTTTCCTGCATGTGCTTCTACCATTGCCATCTGCAATGGTGTGACACACTCCTCACTGGAACTGAGGCCACGAAGACACTATGCCATTGATCCTCCAAAACCATGAGCTAAACAGACCTCTTTTCTTTTTTTTTTTGTTAATAAATGTTAGTGGGGTACAGAGTAGTATTGGTAGAGTGCTGCTCCACACTCAGGACCCAGGTTTGATCCCAAGCACCACAAAAATAGGAGAAGAATGTGGAAATCCATTCCCAAAGCAATCCCAAAACAATCAGCCATTGAAAACCCTATGAAGGTCACTGGGAGTCAAACTTGACTCAACAGCACCTATAAGAACAACATTTTCATTATGCACCTATTACAACACGTCTTGTTACATATACATCAACTTACATAATTTATGAAACCCTTTGATTAATATGTGGTAAAAATCATATACAATTATGGGTTATATACCCATTTTTCCATGTATTCATGAAGTTGCATTATGTAACTTGGGATTGTCCTCTCCCCCTTTTTAACTCTCTCTATTATTTCTCCTCCCCTTACCCCTTCCACAATCTTTGCTCCCCATGCTAGACCCATCCACCTTCTTCCTACTGTGTTGGGGATTTCTAAAAACACCCTATAAATAGGGTCCCTCTGACCAGCTGGGGGCTGGGATTTAGCTCAGTAGGTAGAGCACTGCACTGCAGTCTCTGAGGTCCCAAGTTCAAGTCCCTGCACTGTAAAAATGGAAGAAGGACCTGGCAATCCACTCCCAAGGCAATCCGGAAGCACTCAGCCATTGAAAACCCTATGAGGGTCACTATGAGTCGAATACTGACTCGACGGCACCTAACAACAACAACAACTGACCAGCTTGAGGGACTGACCTTTAGATAACCCCAGGGCCACATTCCACTCACTCACTCCTACCCCTCCCATTGAGTGACTAAAGATGGCCCCTGACTAGCCTGACCCTGTCCTAATCACCTCTACCTTGATTGGTCACCCCAAGCCCCCTGATTGGCTCCTAAAGGACTGTACCTGATTGGACCCACACATACCCTACCCACCAATCAAAAATGCACCCCAAAATCACCTTATTTAAATAACTATCACATTATTTAGGTAAGCTGTCATATCTGCCAGGAATGCACCCTGATTGGCTGTCCCCAGTATATATCCCCTTCCAGGCACCTATATAAACAGATTCCTGCCCCCCCCTCGCCCTTTACTATTCTCCAATTACTGTCCGGACCCTATCACTGTGATCCAGTGCTCCCCAATCCTGAAGCAGGCTACAATCAAGCCGGTGAGTCAAGCCCAAGGGCCCCGAAGTGCCAAAGGCTACTAGCAACTCACAAAGAGGCCCCCAATTCCTCCTATCCTTGGGAAGGAGGGGGTAGAGAAGGTGAGCTGCAAGAGTCAAAACCACCAGACCTTCAGCATTGCAGAACACCAGTGCTGTATCTTTAAGAGCTGTACCATCAGTGAGCCAGCAGCATTCTATGCTACTGGCCTTGAGCTATCACTTACAAAGGGCTGCTTACTGATTGCCTGTCACTGGGGGAGCAACCCAATAAATACTACCTTTCCTCTTTTTCCATAGAAGGTCTCCCAAGGTCCTTCTTTTGTGCCTCTGGCCATTCCACCAGCCCGGTCCTAAGGGTTCCCGATACCCATTTGGTGTTGGGGCAAGGCTTTGACCTCACCCAGGCCTGAGCCAAACCCTGACACTACTGTACTTACGTTTTCTCTTCTTAGATAAACCTAATTGTTCTCTTTTTTTCATATCTAAGTATTTATAGTTTTTTTCTCCTTATAAGTTAGTTTTAGCTCCCAGATATGAATGAGAACATATAGTATTTCAATTTTAGGACCTGGGTTTGCTCAGTTTTGATGATATTCTCCAGCTCCATCCATTTTGCTGCAAACAACATTATCACGTTCTTTTTCATTAATGAGGAATAAATATTCCATTGTCTATATAAACCACAACTTTTTTATCCATTCCTCTGTTGATGGACATCTTGGTTGACTCCATACACTTACAATTATGAAGCGGGTTGCATGCAATATGAAATGCAGGGTGTCTCTGTGGTATGGTGACTTATCATCCTTTGGGTATATTCCTAGGAGTGGTATTGCTGGGTCGTATGGCAGTTCTATTCTTAGTTTTCTAAGGTATCTCCATACTGATGTTCATAGTATTTGAACTATATTATAATCCCACCAGCAATATAAAAGTGGTCCTTTTTCTCTGAATCTTTGTCAGCATTTGTTCTTGTTTGTTTTGTTGATCTTGGCCATTCTTACTGGAGTAAGATGGAGTGTCAGTGTTGCTTTGGTTTGCATTTCCATAATGACTAGGGATATCGAGTATTTTTTCCTGTGTTTTTTGGTCCTTCAAACTTCTTCCTTTGAGAGCTGTCTGTTCATTTCCTTTGCCCAGTTGTGTATGGTGTTATTTGTTGTTTTAGGATTTGCTTTCTTGAGTTCTTTGTATATTCTTGAAGTTAGTCTTCTGTCCAATGTGTAGGATACAAAGATTCTTTCTGATTCTGTAGGCTCTCCCTTAACTCTGTTGATTGTTTCCTTTGTTGTACAGAACCTTTTTAATTTCATGTAATTACATTTGTCAATTCCTGGTGCCATTTTCTGGGTGATTGGAGTCTCATTAGGAAATACTTTCCTATGCCTGTGTGTTGGAGGATGTTTCCTATTTTCTGTTCTAGTAGTTTTAAAGTTTCTGGGTTTTGTTGAGATCTCTTATCCATTTCAAATTGACTATCATGCAAATTGAGATATATGGGTCTATTTTCAATTTTCTGAAAATGAATGTACAATTTTCCCAGCACCATTTGTTGAAGAGGCTATCTTTTCTCCATTGAGTATTCTTAGCACCTTTGTCAAAAATCAGATGGCTGTAATTTCTTAGGTGTCTCTCTGGGTCTTTGATTCTGTTCCATTGGTCTGCAAGCCTATTTTTGTGCCAGTACCAAGCTGGTTTTTCCCCTATAGCTCTGTAGTATAGTCTGAAGTCGGATATAGTGATCCCGTCTGCACTGTTTTTCCAGCTTAATACTGTTTTGGCTATTGTGGTCTCTTATGCTTTCAATTGAATTTTATTATTATTTTTTCTATTTCTGCGAAGTCTGTCATTGGAATTTTGATAGAGATTGTATTAAATATGTAAATTGCTTTTTGTAATATAGCCATCTTTACAATATTGATTCTCCCAATTCATCAGCAAGAGAGATTCTTCCATATTGTAGGTATTCTCTATACTTCCTTCTTTAGTGTTTTGAAGATTTCCTTGTAGAATCTTGGGGGTCTTTGGTTAGATTGACACCTAAATATTTAATATTTTGGTGGGCTATTGTAAATGTGATGCTTTAATTTCTTTTTTTTTTTTCCTGTTCATTACTGGGGTTAAAGAAGGCTACTGATTTTTGCATGTTAAGTTTGTATCTTGCAGCCAGGCATGGTGGCACATGCCTGTAATCCCAGCAGCTTGGGAGGCAGAGGCAAGAGGATCACAAGTTCAAGACCAGAGGCAGTCTGCATAATTTAGCAAGACCTTGTCTCAAAAAAGTAAAAAAAGAAAATGGACTGGGGGTGCAACTCAGTGGCATAGCACTTGCAAAGCATGCAAGCTCAAAACCCTGGGTTCAACCCACAGTAGTGCAAACACAAAAAAATGTGTCTTACTACTTTGCCAAAGATTTTCTAGAGGAAAGAGTTTTCTAGAGGAATTTCTGAGATCCTTTAAATAAAGTATCATGTTGTGCATGAGTAATGATAATTTTACCTCTTCTTTGCCTCTCTGTATCACTTTGATTTCTTTCTCTTGCCTGATTGCTCTGGCTAGGACTTTGATCACAATATTGAATAAGAGAGGAGAGAGTGTATGTCCTTGCCTTGTTCCTGATCTTACAGGGATTGGCTTCAATTTTTTTCCATTTAGTATGATATTGGCTATAGGTTTGTTATAGGTGATCTTTATGATATTGAGTTATTTCCCTGTTATGTCCATCCTCTCAAGGAATTTTATTATGAAAGGATGTTGCATTTTGTCAAAGGCCTTCTCCGCATCAATCAAGATGCTTATGTGATTTCTATCTGTAAGTCTCTTGGTATGTTGAATTATGATAATTGACTTTCATATATTGAACCAGCCTTGCATCTGTGGAATGAACCCCACTTGATTATTGTATATGATCTTTTCTATGTGTTGCTAAATTCAGTTTGCCAGAATTTTATTGAGGATTTTTGCACCAATGTTTGTTAGGGAAATTGGTTTATAATTCTCTTTCTTTGAAGTGTCCTTGACCGGTTTGGATATCAGGGTGATAGTGGTTTCATAGAATGAGTATGGGAGTGCCCCTTCCTTTTCTACTTTATGAAATAGTTTGAGGAGAGCAGGTGTTAATTCTTCTTTGAATGTTTGATAGAAGTCAGCTGTGAACTCATTAGGACCTGGGCTTTTCTTTGTTGGGAGACTCTTTATTACTGTCTCTATTTTGGTGAATGTAATGGGTCTTTTTAAATTGCTTATGTCCTCTGGGCTTAATTTTGGTAATTCATATGTGTTAATGAACTTTCCCATTTCTTCTGTAGGATACTAAAATCTCTTATAATTATTATGTCTGGCCCAATGTGTTCCTTTATCTCAAATAAAGTTTGTTTTATGAAGCTAAGTGCACCTGTATTTGATGAGTTAATATTTATTGTTATGGGTTCCTAGTTGACTGTTCCTTTTTCTAAAATGTGATGTCCTTCTTTTTTCTTTTTTTGTCTCTTCTGATTAGTTTGGAATTGAAATCTAAATTGTTGGAAATTAGTATTGCAACTCCTGCTTTTCTTGTTTGTTGGTTTGCCACATGCTTGGTATATCATTCTCCAGTTTTTAATTTTCAGCCTTTTATAGTCTTCATGTTGAGGTGTGTCTCTTGAATGCCACATATCAAGGGTTTATGGTTTTTAACCCAATTGGCCAGTCTATGTCTCTTGATTGGTGAGTTAAGGCTAATTAAACTGTGAGTAATTACAGAGAGGTGCTTATTACTCTGCATTAGTTTGGAATGTGTTACTATTTTTTGATACATGTTTGGCCTATTTTTTTCTTAAATTCCCCCATGTTTATTATGCATTCTTTTAATCTTGTATTTGGGGTAATCTTACTTCCCTTATATGCAGTGTTTCATTGAGGGTCCTCTGTAATACTGGCATGGTGACTGTGAATCATTTAAACAAGGCAATATCATGGAGTGTCTTGTACTCACCATCTATTTTAAAAGATAATATCTCTGGGTATTGTAATCCTGGTTGGCAGTTATTCTTTTGCAGGTCTTGGATGATATCTGTCCAAGGTCTCCTTGCCTTTAACATTATTGTTGAGAAAAATCACTGTTATTCTGATGGGTTTTCCGTTTTAAATGAGTTGGTATTTCTCCCTTGTAGCTTTTAGAATAGCTTCTTTGCTCTTTATATTTAGCATTCCAGTTAAATCATGTCATGGGGAGAATATGTTCTGTTCTATTCTGTTTGGGCTTCTGAATGTTTCAGTTCTATGGGTATGCAGCTCTTGGCTTAGGTTTGAGAAGTTATCATCTAATATTTCTTTGAATAAATCTCCTAATCCTCTCACATTGTTTTCAGCTCCTTTGTGAATCCCCTGAATTTGTAGGTTTTGTTTCTTCATTTTATCAAATATCTCTTGAAAATCTTGCTCATACTGCTTTATATTTCTTTTTATCTTGGCATCTTAGTAAATAAGTTATTCTACCTTTTCCTCAGCTTCATCTATTCTGTTTTCAGCTTGATCTAGTCTGGATAGTGAAGATTCTACTATAGTAATTAGTTTATTAATTTTGCCTTCCATCTCAAGGACCTCTGCTTGACTCTTCCTCAGGATCTCAATTTCTCCTATTCTATGTAACTCCAAATTAGATACTTTTTTTGTCCAGTGAATCAATTGTTCTCATGGTGCTTTCTTGAGGACTTTTCAGCATATTTATAAGCAGGGGCCTAAGTTCTCCATCAGACATCTCCAGGAATTCAGTTACTCTGAAATTATCCATTGAGGCTCTTTGGTCTATATGATCTTCCCATCCAGCATAACCTTTTATTTTTCATGTGTTTTTCTGCTGTGACTTTCTCTTTACTTGCTCTGGATGCTAGGTTTCACCTCTTCTGTGTGTGAAGAGGTTCTCCCCCTGACATTCCCATGAGTTTGGGAGATGATGGGTGACTGGTGCCTCTCTCTCCCTCTCCCATCCCCATAGTTTGCAGCCTAGTGTCTAGGGCCTAGCTCCCAGCAGCATCTGCATTCAGCACTGCCCACTCAGTTTCTCCCTGTCCCCTTCATTTCCAGCACCTAATCACACTATAGCCTAAACTGGGTGTCTTAGTCTCCTCAGACCTGTGGCATTACTTTTGCATATCACAAACCCTATCAAGCCCCAAACACACCTTATTCTGAACAAGATTTCTTAGGTTCAGGAATCTAGGAGTGCCAACTGCTCTTCTCCATCCCAAGAACTCACGACCTCTCAGATTCCCTCCCTCCAGCTCACAGTTCCAGTGGCTTCAGAGGCCAGGGTGGTAACCATCTCTCTAAGAAAGAAAGAAAGAAAGAAAGAAAGAAAGAAAGAAAGAAAGAAAGAAAGAACGAACGAACGAACACAGTCTCTGGATCAAAGACCCTACAGTGGGGCCATGTCACTCAGCCTCTTCCCAGGAAGAGTCCTGCAGACCTCTGCTTTGTCCTTTTTGCCTCCCTTCAGCCACACCCATTGGGGAGTGCCTTGCTGCACCTTTCTTCAGCCATGTACCCTTGCTGAGTGCTCTGCTATTCCTCCCTCCAGATGCTTGCCATCAGGGATGGCCTGTGGGGTCTCTCTTTAGCTGCGTGCCTTTGAAGGTGGCTCTGCCTTGTCTCATGACAGCTGCCTGCTGTGAGCAATGGTCCCTCTGAATCTCTATTTAGCCATGTGCCCTAGTAGGCATCTTTGCCTTGTCTTTCACCAGCCATCTACCATCAGAAATAGCCCCACAAATTCTCTCTTCAGCTGCACCGTTAAGCCCTATTCTGGCTGTGCTATTCTGCCTCCTAGCATAGTGGGCATAGAGCCAAGCACACTTGCACTTCTTTCTTCCTGGCAGGGCCACCAGGCCAGACCTCTTTTTTTTATAAAGTTACCCTGTTTCAGGTATTTCTCTATCTGTTTTTTGTTCTTGTTTTTGTTTGGAGGGAAATGGGTCTTGCTATGTTGTCCAGGCTGGCCTCAAACTCAGGATCCTCCTGCCTCAGTTTCTCAAGTAGCTGGAGTTACATGCAGGTGCCACCACACCCAGTGATATTTCACTATGGTAAAGAAAAGCTGACTAATGGCAGAATGGTCCTGAATAGGTATGAGAAGCCTGGACCTATGACCTCACAGTAATAGGTCACTGGATATGGACTTTGTGTAACCTTCTGTCAGTTAACTCTGTTGCTGTTTTAATCCCTATAGAGTCTACCAAATGAAGGGAACCTAAGTGGAGCATTGCATTGTCCTCCACACCCACTAACTGGTCAACGAGCCAGCCAGCAAAAGAATATGGTCCTCAAATGCCCTTTCCCATGTGCAACACTGGACTTCTGTAGATAGACTGCAGTACTGACTACTAAGAATTGACAGTTCTTTGTGACCCTAAAGCAAAGTCAGAATGTAGTTATTTGTAGTTACCATCTAGGTACTTTAACTACCTACATAGGTACATGAAGTAGATGTCAGTGAGTGGGCTAGTGAGAGTACTGGATGCAGGATATAGCAAATCAACACTGGTGAAAGTGGAACCCTTGGCACAGTACTCTATTGAATACCAGAGTAAAATGAACCTTTGGGAATGAGAAATAATGAAAAGGATTCTGAATTTTGCAGAATAATACAAAATCTGATGCATGAGTATGATCAGTCCTGGTGTTTACCTTGTTAAAGCTACAAATTTGATATATGTCTCTAATCAAAGTTGTCTTTAAAGACCTTGCTTTTTCTACCCAACACTGCACTCTAATCTAAATGTTATAATCTTGGAAGTATCCATTTTCACTTATTTTTACATAGTATAGCTTGTCAGATTTTCCTCTTGATGGTTTTTTAATCCAGTCATCTTTGGTTTAGTTAAAGCCCTGTATCTCTTTGAATTTCTAAGATTATTTGAACTGTCTACACTATTTCTGCTCCTTCTAGATCTTGTTTTCTCAGTGGTACCTCAATCCAGAAAGACTCCCCTCTAATGATTTTTCTTAGTGAATCACTTAGGTGGGGTTCTGGTGTCAAGTATTATCGTTGTTGGAGATGATGACAATTTTGCTTTTGTTAGTGGGATGGCCTGCTGAATATGGAGTGTTGGTGATGGAGGGGTAATGTTGGATGATGTTGTTGAGGGATTACTTTGGTGTTGGGTAGGGTGAGTTGGTAGTGGTAAAATTGATGGTATTAAGTGATGGTGGTAGTAAAGTATGATGTGTTGTTGCTGGTGGAATATTGGAGGTAATATTTTTAATGTGGAGGACTTAATGTTATTCTTAATAGTGATGATGGTGAGGGGATGACATTGGGGTATGGTGTTGGCAGAGGGTGATGTTACTATTAGTGGTGTGGTGAAGGAGTAAGATTAGTAGTGAGTGGTAAGAAGGTTATATTGTTGCTATTGGTATTGATGGTGGTGGTAGTGGTAGTAGATGACAATGTTACTGGGGTTGATGGTGATGGTGGTGATAGTGAGCTCTCCCATAGGGACAGTCACACTTCAACCTACCTATTAAGGACAAGCTACGCATTAGACATATTTATTTCCTGTTCTGCTCCTTAAAATTATGAACCAGAATAAGGGTGAATAATATTGAGTAAAGCTCTTTTCTGTGTTTCTTACTCAAAACACTGTCCCAGGAAATTATATATTCCTCCAAAAGAAAATAAGTCAGAAAAAATATTTCCTGCACTTCTTGAGAAATGGAGCCCATTATTCTCCTTCTTGCCTCAATCTCATGTTCAACTGATGTTATAGCATAGCCCTTGGACCTGTCTCCTGCCTTTGACCTTCACAAGCTGTCTCTGTCTCCACTTTCCTTTTGCTCTTCCTCTTGAGTCTCTCATTATTAACCCATAAACCTCCCAATTTTTTTACAACTCAATTCTTTAAGATTCAGCTCAAATTTAATCCCCCCATGAGGTTAACCCTCTACCTTTGCAGAATTCTTATTTCCCCTACCATCAATACACACAGTCCAGCACAAGTGTGTATCTGCATTGTTCGTCAATGGTGTGTGACTTCATCTGGTTTCTCCAGCTAGATTTTCACCTCTATAAGAACAGAACCTCTGTCTTGCACTTTCTTTGTATTCCTCATAGTGTTCAATACTCAGCAAATACTTAACTGAACACCATACTTTATTATGAAGGACAAAGAAAGAACACTAAAGTGGAGTTTCTAGCCCCAGCTCTGCATCTAAGCCATGGCATGACCTTACATCTTTACTTACTGCTCTGGTCCTTACCTTCTTCATCAATTGAACCAGCAATTTTCCAAGCATGTGGATGATATATAAGTGCCTTTCACATGTTAAAACAATTATTATTCAGTGAATTAAGAGCACAACTCTTGAATTCGCCATTTCTTATTCTGAGTTAAAAATTAACTTAAGAATTCTTATTCTGGATGTTCCAGATGGTGAGTTAGGCACAGACTTAACCTCCATTCTGTTCTATTCTCACGAGAAAATATATGAGTATTTCATATAATTAATAAACATAGAGCTGACTTCAAAAACAAGGGCAAAAAGGGGACATTTCCAGGAACCAAAAAATGAAAAGAAAGGAAGGAAGGAGAGAAGGAAAGAAGGAAGGACTCAAGAGAGAACATGAGTTGACTTTAAGGTCTACAAGAGGACTAGAAGCAGAGCTGGGTCATCCTGGAGAGATTTGGGTGCTGAATCTGTGAAGTTTAATTCATAATAGTCTAATTGTTTTAAAGAGACAAATGCAGTCATATATGTATGTGATTTCACATAAAATGTAAACATAGGGCTAAAAGGAAGGATAAGAAGAAAATATGTCCAAAACATTTCTTAGTGGTAGGATTATATTTCTAATAAGTTGTCATTTTTATCCATTTCTGTACTTTTCAAGTTAAAAAGAAGATAAATAACTATCACTCCATCTCCTCATCTCATTGTTCTGTAGGTCTATTTTCATGCCCTAAAATAATCACCAAAGTATGAGCAACCTGAGCCAAATTCCAAGTACCTAAAATACTAAAAGCAAGGGCTCTGGGAGGAGATTCCAAACTAGAAAAGATGCCTCTTCCTGGTCATCCCTGGTTGTCCTTGGGAAGATCAGGTGGAATCATCTGTGTGGCTCTTCTGTCCCTTCTTTCACAGTGTTCTTAGACAATACAAACATTTCATCATTAAAAGCTAAAGCTCCAGTGCCTTCTGTTTTTGAGTCATTTCATTGTTTTGATACCTTGTGGCAGGGCAGAGATGAATGGAAGCCAGGCTGATCTAATCCTGTCTAAATATTCAGAACTGGGGAAGGGAATCCTCTGCCGCAGAATGCCAACCTTCGTCTTTTAATTGCCTCTGCTCCTGATAGATTGGCTCTTACCCCCTTTGAATTCCTTTGTTGTGGAGGAGTTAAAATTCATGAGCGTCCCATGCCTGGGAATACTTACTCCAGTGCTGCTATTTTTCGGAGGCAAGCTGGCCAACACGGCAGAGTTGGAGGTCTGTTGGGCCATCTGTTACATAATAGTCAACAATCTCTAAAATCTAGGGGAACGGGGATGGGGGAGTGAGGATGATGGAGCATTTAAACAGAACAGATTGCTGCCTTGCTTACAGGAAAAAAAAGGAGAGATAATATGCTTTGATTGAAGCGGAGACAAGCTTTATTAGCATAGGGAACAAAACAAACTTAAAAAAATGCTGACAGTCTAAAGAGGCTTGGTGACAAAACCCATGCTGAATTGTAGGTCACAGGGTCCCCAAAAGTGATGCACAGACAGGCAACACACGATGTATGTGCTCCACACAGACATACACACATCAGTTACAAATGAAAAATACCACTGAAAAATATCTGTTGCGTTCAGAAGCTAAACTTCATACTTAAATTTCAAATCTTGGAGAACTGGGAAATACACTTTGCCTGAACCACCTTCCAAGTAAACACCTTCATGAGTGGGTGAGAGGACTCAGGGCTTACTATGACTATTTCAATGAAGTGGGGGCACACATTTGCCTCACAAATTCTTTCAAGTTCCTTGTTTCAGCTGCCTGTAAACTTTGTAAGCTTAAATAGGCACAAGCCAGTTTTTAGCAGTGACCCACAGCATTTGACCTGAGAGTACAGAGAAAAAAAATGAAAGTTGTTAGGTGCCGTCAAGTTGTGTCCAACTCATAGTGACTCTGTGTGCAATAGAATGAAACACTCTCCAGCATCAGTGCTTCTCTGCTGTTCATAAGGTTTTCAGTGGTTGATTGTTTCAGGATTGTTTTGGGAGTGGATTGCCGCACTCATTTTTGTGGTGCTGGGGATAGAACCCAGGGCATCAAAGAATGCATAGCAGCACTCTACTAACTGAGTTAAGCTGAGGTAACCAAAGTAAGGGGGAAAAACTATAGTGGCATTTGGGGAAAAAGGCGATACAGCAAAAGGAAGGTAAACTCTGGAAAGGCAAAACATCAGCAGAAAGTCCCCAAACTTTAATATTAAAGTATGTTAAAAGTCAAATGATTACAAATGTTGAATTCTACTTAATGAAGTACAGGCTGAAACATTGAGGGTTAAGTCTACTGTATCAACAACTGACTTTGCAATGCATGGAAAAATAAAATGAACTGATGGATGGATAGAAGGATAGATAAATGGATTGATTTGTAATAAAACAAATATGGATATATGTTGTAGAATATAGGAATGAATACACGAGATGTACTATATAATTATTTCAACTTATCTATATATTGAAAGTTTCCACAATAAAATGTTGATAAAAGATAAGTGAACATTGTGATTCCAAAAATTAAAACAGAATGAAAATTTAAACACCTGGACATCTTAAAATGTCTAATTAGGTATCCCTTTAATTTCCACTTTCATAGGACATTGTTTCCAAATATGTATCTCAAAGTAGATTGTTGTTGTTGTTGTTAGGTGCCGTCGAGTCGAGTCCGACTCATAGCGACCCTATGTACAGCAGATCGAAACACTTGCCGATTCTGTGCCAGGCAAACCATCTTATTTATGTTTAAGCCCATTGTTGCAGACACTGTGTTAATCCATCTGGTGGAGGGTTTTCCTCTTTTCCGTTGACCTGCCACTCTTCCAAACA
>VMDO01037666.1:0-14131 GCA_007922755.1 Pedetes capensis | reverse complement strand
AAAGAATTGATGCTTTTGAATTGTGGTGCTGGAGACGTCTATTGAATATACCATGGACTGCCAAAAGAACCAACAGATCTGTCCTAGAAGAAGTACAATCAGAGTGCTCCTTGGAAGCAAAAATGGCCAGACTGCGTCTTACATATTTCAGACATGTAGTCAGGAGAGAACAATCCCTGGAGAAGGACATCATGTTTGGGAGAGTGGCAGGTAAATGCAAAAGAGGAAAACCCTCCACCACATGTATTGACACATTGTCTGCAACAATGGGCTTAAACATAAATAAGATTGTTTGCCTGGCACAGAATCAGCAAGTTTTTCGATCTGCTGTACATAGGGTCGCTATGATTCGGACTCGACTCGATGGCACCTAACAACAACAACAACAACCATAGCAAAACCCACTGCTAGGCAAATCTCAGCAGCCTTACTGCCAAGACAAGGGACATAGACTGAGACGCTAAAATTCCATTAAATCACGTGGCTGATTACAAGCTCTAACCCTACTCGCACATCATGTAGCATGAAGGGGAGCCTGCCTCCACTCACAAGGGAGCAGGACATGAAAGTTAGCAAAAGGTTCCGTTTTAAAAATGTGTTTTACTCCCACCATGGTGAGACCGAGAACCTAGTAGAAATTGAACGTCTTACTTGCAGGTGAAAACTCAGAGATGGAGCCTCTAGATTAGTCCCAGCATGAGGCAGAGAACTGTGTGACAGTGGGACAAACTTGGATTCAGCATCCATCATTTTGAGCTGTGGAGTTGGGGAGGGCATACCTGCCCTCTTCTCAAGATTAGGCAGGGACCTCAAAATCTGAGATTCAGGAAAAATCCAGTTTAGTGTCAGTCTTGGTAGCAAAGGGCTTTTGTCCACCACTCGTCCTCCAACTTTGGACAAACAGCTATTGCCATTCCAGTGTTCACAAACATGATCCTATAAAGCTTTGACATTAAGCAGAGGCCTGTGTTTCACTTTCAGTTTAGGACAGATTCATGTTTTCATCTATATCACTATTAGCTGAACTGTGGGCTTTGAGTATCCCTGGAACTGTTTAAACCCTTATGTCTGTGAAACAAAGGAACACCTCACCTTCACATCAGACTAGTTGGCCAAGAAACTGCCTTTGCCAATACTACATGAACCTTGGGCAGCTTAGTGTGGTGCACATTTCCATTTGCTGAGCGTTGTTGTTGTTAGGTGCCATCGAGTCAATATCAGACTCATAGCAACCCTACCTACAACAGGAAAAACACTGTTGTCAGTGCTTCTCTGCTATTCATAGGGTTTTCAATGGCAGATTGATTTTTGGGTGTGAATTGCCAGGTCCTTCCCCCAATCCTACAGTATCTGGTATTCCCAGGTGATCTCCCATCAAGTAGTAACCAGGACTGACCCTGCTTAGCTTCCGAGATCCGAAGGGATCAGATGCCACAGTGGTATGGGAGAAGGACTCAGCAGCCCACTAGCAAAAGACAATAAGCCGTTGAAAACCCTATGAGTAGCAGAGATCTGATGGGATTGGATGCCATGGTGCTACAGCTGCAGGTTTGCTGAGGGTACAGAAGGGTAAAAATCATAAGACTTTGTCTTGTAGCATCGTGCTGAGCTGAAGAAACATAACACTGAACAGATTCTAACAGTCTCCATTCACAGGCCTACCTGTGGACTGAATCTTTGGAATAACTCTAGTGCCAGTAGAAGATATGTGGTCCAAGTGTATGCAATTTCTATTCCAGCTAGTACCTCTGGCTTGTGAAAATGCAGTTAAACTCATGTGTTCCTTTCAGCAATAGGCAATCCATTGCTCCTACTCCCATGTGAAGCTGGTCTTGGTGGGTGTGGGATGAAGGTGTGAAACAGCTACACAGAATTGGTGGCCACGGGTGTGACAGAGAAGCTTGAGGTTGGTCATTCAATTGTGATTCTTCCCAAAGCCAGGTGAAATCCCGCAATGCCTGGTCATAGTACAGTAACTATGGATGAAGAATCTGGCCATATCCTTGACCCAAGGAGAGGCTTTGGGGAACAGAATACCATTTCTAGTATTGTGCTTTTTCCTGAACATGTCAACAGTTTATTTTGAGACAGACATGGGCTTAAATTACCTTCTAATACTGAAATGGTGACAAAACTACAAGGGCAAACTCCAAGCAAATCTGGACCCAAGCACCATCCAGTGTTGAAATGATGGAAGTGACTATAGGCTCAGAGAAAATAAACAGACTGATTAAAATTCTGAAAAGAAAGTCGCAAAATAAAGCCATATTACAAAAACTGCACTAAAACCCCATGCCTTCAATGTCTGGATAATGATTCATGCCCAGAAGCAACAAGGGCTTTCAGGAAACCATGACCTTACTTAATAAAGTGACAAAATATGAATGGATGGAAATCAGAATGGGAGAAAAGTCAGAGAATTTAAAATAGCCCTTTTAAGGAAACTCAATAAGCTTGAAAAAACACAAAGAATCATTTGAATACTTGAATAGGGAAAACTAACGGGATGGGAGAAATTTAAAAATAAAAAAAATTGAACTAAAAAACACAAAATTAAAAATATGATTAAAGACATCAATATCAGGGTGCACTAAACAGAAGAAAGAATTAGTAAGCTCAAAAATAGGATATTTATAAATATACACTTGGAAAAAAAGGAAAAAAGTGAAGAATGAAGGAAGTTAATAACTTTAAAAAAGTGCTAAAAAAGCAAATATATGAGTTACTGAGGTTTAAGGACTTGAGAATGTCAGGTGTATGGAGAATTTATTCAAAGAAATGGTAACAGGAAGTTTCCAAACCGACACAGTGTAGAAATATACAGGTTTAAATAATCCAAAGTAACCAGTCAAATGTAATTCAATCAAGTCTACCTGAAGACATTTTATAATCAATCAATAATAGGTGAATGATTGTGATTATTATTTTTTTTTCTTTTTTGCAGTACTGGGGGTTGAACCCAGGGCCTCAGGCTTGCATGCTTTGCAAGTGTTGGACCACTAACCTGCACCCTAGCCTATTTTTTTATTGGAAATTTTTAATGTACAACTTAATGTGTTTCATTCTGACATGCATTTCTTTATGATATTTCCACATATGCATTTCATTGTACATTGCACAGATAACTTCCTCCTTACCCTCTTGTGTCCCTCCTCCCCCTTCTCCCAGCACCCTACCAAAGGCCTCTGCTCTCCTTGCATGTCTTCTTGTGGGATTATTTTTGTATATACCTTTGCATCCCAGTTATGATTTAAGTCAAAACTTTTTTTCTGTAGTGATCTATAGTTTTACATTGTCAGCAGTATTACATGAATAATCTAGCCCATTTGCATTATTACCATTCTTTGGTATCACTGGTATCATTATAATTATTTTTCGGGCTATTAGAGTTGGACTGTTTATTTTGAGGTCACCCTCTCTCTCATTCCTTGCTTCTTCTTTTCTCTCCTCCCCCTCCTGTCTTCTCCCATCATCACTTCCCTTTGCTAGATCCCTCCCTCCTTCTTTCTGCTCCGTAAATTGTCCCTTCTCCACTAAGTTCACTTTAGCTTTTTATTATGTTTCAATTTCTGTATAGGATGTTTTCCTTCTTTTAAATTTGATTCAGCTCCTACATATGAGTGAGAACATGGGCTTGTGGTTTGTGCACTATGTTCACTTTTTGGGCTTGTGTTTGTTCACATAAGATAATTTTCTCCAATTCCATCCATTTGGCTGCAAATCACATTGTTTCATTTTTTGGATTACTGAGTAGTATTCCATTGTGTATGTGTACCATAACTTTTATCCATTCTTCTGTTGATGGGCACTTTGATTCCATATCCTTGCTATTGTGAAAAGTGCCGCATCGAACATGGAGATGCATGTGTCTCTGTGGTATGATGCCTCATCTCCCTTTGGGTATATTCACAATAGTGTTATAGCTGGGTCATATAGTAGATCTATTTTTCATTTGCAAAGGTACCTCCATACTGATTTCAGAAGTGGTTGGACCAATTTACAGCTCCATCAGCAGTGTAAGAGGTTTCCCTTTTCTCCACAGCCTCACCAGCATTTGATGTTATTTGTTTTATACATCTTGGCTGTTCTTACTGGAGGAAGGTAGAACCTCAGAGATGTTTTGATTTACATTCCCCTAATGGCTAGGGATATTGAACATTTTTTTCATGTGCTTAATGGCTTTATAAGCCTCTTCATTTGAGAAGTGTCTCTTCAGTTCCTTTGCCCATTTGTATATTAGGTTATTTGTTTTCTTGAGTATTGTTTTCTTAAGTTCTTTATAAATTCTGAAAATTAGTCCTCTGACCTATATATTGGACATGAAGATTTTTTTCTGCTCAGTGGGGAATTCCTTGACTCTGTTGATTACTACTTTTGATATACAGAATATTTTTAATTTCATGTAATCCCATTTATCAACTCTTTTTGCAATTTCTTGAGCAAGAATCCTACTAAGGAAATACTTTCCTACGCCTATATGTTGGAGCATATTGCCTATCCTATCTTCTATTAGTTTTAAATTTTCTGGATTTATGTTGAGGTCTTTTATCCATTTTGAGTTAACTCTCATGCATATTGAAAGATGCAGGTCCGTTTTTATTTTTCTGCAAGCAGATATCCGTGTTTCCCAGCACCTTTTGTTGAAAAGGCTATCCTTTTTCCAATTTACTTGCTTTGCTCCTTTGTCAAAAACCAGGTGGCTATAGGTGTGTTTAGGTATTTCTGGATCTTCTATTCTACTGGTCTTCAGACATATTTTTGTGCCAGTACCAAGCTGTTTTTTGCTACCACTGCCCTGTAGTATAGGTTAAAGTCAGGGATTGTGATTCCACCTGCACTAGTTTTGCAGCTTAAGAGTGTTTTGGCTATACATGGTCTTTTCTGATTCAATATAAATTTCTGGATTATTTTTTCTGTTTCTGTTAAGTATGACATTGGAGTTTTAATGGGGATTGCATTAAATCTATAGATTGCTTTTGGTAGGGTAGCCATTTTTAGTATATTGATTGGCCCAATCCAGGATCAGGGAAGGTGCTTCCATTTTTTAGTATCCTCTGGGATTTCTTTCCTTAATGTTTTGAAATTTTCCTTGTACAGTTTTGTGGGGTCTTTAGTTACATTGATCCCAGGGGATTTACTTTTCTGGTGGGCTAACATGAAAGGTATTGTATCTGTAATTACCTTCTCTTCCTGCTTATAATTGGTGTAAAGGAAAGCTAATGATTTTTGTGTGTTAAATTTGTATCATACCACTTTGCTAAAGGAGTTGGTTAGATCTAAAAGTTTTCTGTATGAGGTTTTGGTGCCCCTTAGGTAAAGTATCATGTCATCCACAAATAAGGATGGTTTGACCTCTTCTTTGCCAATCTGTATCCCTTTGATTTCCTTCTCTAGTCTGATTGCCCTGTCAAGGACTTCAGTCACAATGTAAATATGAATAGGAGAGAGTGGACATACTTTTCTTGTTCCAGAACTTAGAGGAAATGGTTTCAGTTTTTCTCCATTTAATATAATGTTGGCTGTATGTCTGTCATAGATGGCTTTTATGATGTTAAGGTATTTTCCTGTTGTGCCTATCTTCTCCAGGGTTTTTATCATGAAAAGGTGTTGCACTTTGTCAAAGATCTTTTCAGCATCAATTGAGATGATGATGTGATTTTTGTTAGCAAGTCTCTTGATATGTTGAATTATATTAATTTATTTCTATATGTTGAATCAGCCTTGCATATGTGGAATAAATCCCACTTGGTCATGGTGCAAAACCTTTTTAATGTGTTGCTGAATTCAATTTGTCAGGATTTTTTATGGATTTTTGCATCTATGTACATAAAGGAAATGGATCTATAATACTCTGTCTTAGATGTATTCTTTCCTGGTTTAGGTTTCAGGGTGATGTTTGCTTTGTAGAATGAATTTGGGAGTATTCCCTCCTTTTCTACTTTTTGAAATAGTTTGAGGAAGACAGGTATTTTATCTTCTTTGAAAGTTTGGTAAAATTCTGTTGTGAACCCATCAGGTCATTGGCTCTTCTTAGTTTTGAGACTTTTATTACCTTTTCTATTTCAGCATATTTAATGCTCTTGTTTATGTCACTTTTGTCTTCAGGTGTCAGTTTTGGTAAATCATATGTGTTAATAAATTTATCCATTTCTTCTGTATTTTCATATTTTGGGGAATGCATTCTCTCAAAGTAATCTCTGATATTTTCTGTATTGCATTGTATTTGGTGGTTATGGTCCCATTTTCATTTCTTGTTTTTACTATGTTGGCTTTTCCCTTTTTCTTTTTTGTAAGATTTTCCAGGGGAGTGTCTATTTTATTGATCTTTTGAAAGAACCACCTCTTAGTCTCATTAATTCTTTGAATTATCTTTTCTGATTCTAATTGACATAATTCTGCCTTGATCTTGATAATGTCTTTCTGAATGCTCCTTTTAGGATTGATTTTTTTGTTGATTTTGTACCATCTTAAGGTGTGTCCTTAGGTCATTTATTTGGCTTTTCTCTACCTTATTGATGAAGGCACTTCATGCTATAAATTTCCCTCCTAAACTGCCTTTGCTGTATCTCATATATTTTGGTAGGATGCATTTTCATGGTCATTGGATTGCAGGAAACTTTTAAATTCCATTTTGATTTCTTCAGCAACCCATTGATCATTCTGCAGTGTATTATTTAGTATCTATGAGTTTGTAAAATTTTGGAATTATTCTTACTTTTGAGTTCCAATTTTATTCCATTGTGGTCTGATAGGGAACAGGTGATAATTTCTACCTTTTGGTATTTATTGAGGAAATTCTTATGGATTAGCATATGGTCTATCCTGGAAAATGTTCCCTGTCAAGCTGAGATAATGTGTATTCCTCATCATATGGATGGAATATTCTGTATATATCTGTTAGATCTAATTGGTTTAGGGTGGACATTAGGCTCGTCATTTCTCTGTTGATTTTCTGTTCTGATGACCTGTCTCTTTGTGAAAGTGGGTTATTAAGGTCTCCCATAATTATTGTGTCTGGTCCAATAAAGTTCTTTTTGTCCTGTAAAGTTCGTCTTCTAAAGCTAGGTGCCCCAGTATTTGGAGAGTATATATTTAGTTGCATTATTGGTTCCTGGTTGATTATTCCTTTTAGTAATATATTGTGTCCTTCTTTATCTCTTCTAATTAGTTTTGTATTCAAAATTAATCTACGTGATATTAGAATTATAACATCTTCTTTTTTTTGTTTTCTCCCTGCTTGATATATTGTTTTCAAGCCCTTAATTCTCAATCTGTTGCAGTCTTTGTGAGTTAGATAAGTTTCTTGAATACTATATATGGAGTGTTTATACTTTTTCATTCAATTAGCCAGTCTGTGTCTCTTAACTGGTGAGTTAAGACCATTTATATCAATAGTGATTATTGAGAAGTATCTATTGTTATGCATCCAATCATTACATGTTGATTTTTGATTCATGGTTTCTTTATTACTTTCTTGGTTTCCATTCATATCAACTGTCCAATTATTTGATCCTGTATGTATTGTTGTCTCATCTCACCTTTATGTGGTAACTGATTGAGGATCCTCTGTAAAGCTGGTTTGCTGGTTGCAAATCATTTGAATGTGTCAATATCATGGAAAGTCTTATACTCTTCATCTATTTTCAAAGATAACTTTATTGGATATTATATACTTGGTTGAATGTTGTTGTTTTTTAGAACATGAATTATCTGTGTTTAGGCCTTTCTACCTTTCAATGTTGATGTGTAGAAATCTGGAGTTATTTTAATGGCTTTCCTTTAAACGTTGGGTAGGGTTTTTCCTTGGTTGCTTTCAATATTCCTTCTCTAATGTCTAATGTAAGTATTTGTGCTATGATACGTCATGGGGAGGATCTGCTTAGGTCTACTCTGGGTGGAATATTTCAGTTGTGTATGCATCCAGATCCTGGATTATTTTTGGAAAATTTTCCCTGAGAATGTCATAAACTAGATTTCCTAATCCTCCGGTGGACCTTTCTTCTCCTTCAGGGACACCCTGAATTCTTAAATTTTATTTTTTTCATTCTGTCTGAGGCTTCTTGGAAATCTTTTTAAAATTCTTTCACCATTATTTCCATTTTTGACTGTACATATTTAATTTTTTGGACTGAATCCTCGGAGTCTGAAATTCATAGCTCAGCCTCATCCAGTCTCAATGAAGATGATTCCTTTGCAGTTTCATTCATTTATCTTGGTTTCCATGTCCAGGATTGCCACCTGGTTTTTCTTCATCATTTCTAGCTGTGAAGAGAGTACAGACTCCACATGAGATACCTTCTTTTCAAGGATTTAAGTGGGCTGATGGTATTAGTTTTGATTTCTCTTAGCATAATAACAACCAAGACTCTGAATTCAGATTCAGATATCTCAAGAAATTGGGATTCTTTTAAGCTGTTTGTTAAGATGCTTTGGCCTATGGAATCTTCACATCCAGCTTGCTGTTTCGTGTTTCTTGTAGTCTTGTGGAGTTACTTGCCCCTTGTTTGGTCTGGGAATTAGGTTTTGCCTCCTCCAAGTGTGAAGAACTTCTCCCTCTGGTGTTCCTTTGAGTTTGAGTCATGATGAATCTCTGTCACTTTCTTCTCACTCCCCAAACCTGTATTTAGCAGCTTCAGAACCCTAAACAAGGATCTGCTGCAGGCTCTGTATTCAATACTTTCCAATTTAGATTCTCTCTGACCCCTGAGTTCCTAGTCCCTCATTGGTCTAATGCCTACACCATGAGTCCTCAGTTGTCTAGTCTGTGGGGCACTTACTCTGGTTCACCAGCCCTACTCACCTCAAAAGGGACTTAATTTTTAACTGGTTTTCCTATGTTCAGGGGAACATCAGATCTTGACACTCTTTTCTGCACCCTGGACTCTCCACTCCTCAGTTTCCCACTCTCCAATTCACTATTCCAATGAGATTGGGGGCTAGGGAGGCAACAGGCTCTGTTGCTATATTGGGGGATGACAAAGGACAGGATATGAGGAAAGGAGAGGGAAAAAGAGGAGACAGAAGACAAAGACTAATAGAAAATCAAATATAAAATAATAAAGTAAAACAAAAACAGACACACACAAAAAATCCTGTATACCCTCACAAGAGGTGTCAGAATAGTAAAGTGAATAAGGCAGTAAAGTATACTAGAGAGCTCAGGCTAGAGTGGCTTTCCTACTATCCACAGCAGTCACCGACCTTCTGAGAGGGAACCACTTCACTGCCTTCAGGTGACTGTCTTTCCTCGTGTTTTATAGTCCCTCCTTCCTTTCTGATGCTGTTAGGAGAAGCCATGCAGGGTTGTCCAACTTCAACCCTACTGGCACTTCTGTCTATAGATCTGTCTTCATCTTTCTCTTGTGAAAATGTTCCTGAAGGATGAGGATTGCTTTAGTTTGGGATTTCTCAGTTCTGCTATAAGGAAATGGATTTTCCCTGCCCACTCGCTTATTGAAAGCAGGTTGGATTAGGGGGAGGGGTTTCTGCACAGCTTCTCTCCACCAGGTGGAGATGTTGGAAAGTTATGCAATCTCTTGGTCTGAATGGGGTTACTGGGTGCTCTCAGAGATCTGCCCCGTGGGATGTTCTCCCTGTGTTGTACTGGCAGAGAGGCAGTGTGACCTGTGCTGACCTTCTGAGAAATTTTGTTTCCCCCACAGATCTCAGGTGCTGAGATCCCAGCTCAGAGATCACAGCACCAATCCCCATGGCAGAGCAGATGACTGGGAGAGTCAGATCTCAATGTTGGAATCTCTGCCCATTCTCGTGTTTTGAAACTGGACATGTTCTCACCACTCCTGTGCTGCAGTGGGTTGGATGATATCGGTCCATCCCTGGTGAATCTGAGGCCTGTCTCTTCATGTGTCCATCATGGCCCTGGCACAAGGTACACGCTGCACTCCCTGTAAGACTTGGTTGCCCTCTGCCCATGCACGGGACCCAGTCCTTTCTGCAGTCTCTAGCTGATTCCATGCTGCAATGAGAAGATATTGGATCACCCCCGGTGAATCTGGGATGTGAATGCCCATGTGCCTGTGTGTCTGTGTGGAAAACATGCTGTGCTCCTGCCCTGCCACAACAGGAGGGAGGCAGCTGTACTGCAACTACTTTCCAGGCACATTCTGCCAGCATATAGGCCCCAGCCCCCACCATGGTCACTCACTGCTCCCATACTAGAGTGGTTGGGATGATATCGTTCCACCCCTGGTGGATCTGAGGCCTGCACTCCTGCATGAGGCTTTGGAACCACTGCACTCTCACAACCTCCATGGGTGGTGCCACGTAGATATGGCTGCTGTGCCTGGATCCTCAGGCAAACTCACCAGTTATTATCTGTGGGAAGTTTGCCCATTCCCAATCAGCAGGATATTGGCAGGTTGCCAGTGTTGTACTCTGGAGCATCTGATTTCCAGTGAATTATAGGGAATATTATGGGATAGCTCCAGGGGATACAGAGGAAGTATGGATGGGCTAGGGGCCTATCTAGCCTGCCTGGAGGACTGACGTCTATTCTCCAATACTAGATGGCTCCCAGTGAGCTTTGGTCCACATCTGGGTATTCCTGGCCTTGAGCAAGTCAAGATGGCCCCTGCCTCCTGATTGGTTACTCATGATCCTCACCCTGCCCCCTGATTGGCCACTAGAGATCATCCCCTGATTGGCCAGGAAGTGACATCCAGTTTCACCATATAGTAGCATGTCACTCCTAATTGGTAGTGCCCAGTCACTCTCACTGCTTCCTGATTGGTTAGTGGCCATCTTGGGGCGGCACCTAGAGACTAAACGGAGATTGCTCGCTGCTCTGCATGATGCTGCTACTCCACCACAGACAGGCTACACTATCACTGGATCAAGAGAGACAACCGCCTGCCATCGCAGAGGCCACTCCATTGCTGGACTGATACAGAGATCATCGGAGACCACTGTTGAGAATAAGTGACCCTTAGAGGTGTGTAGCTCCTAAGAGCTGTGTAACACTGTGAGCTGCAGCACTTTTAAGTGCTGTACAATAAAAGAGCTGTGTTTCTAAAGGCATCCTGTGGCCAGCTGTCCTTGACTCTGTCCTCTGTGCCTCAGCAGTCCCTTGTGGTATTGAGGTTCAGGCACCCCAACAAGTGGATATCCATGTGGAGTGTAGCCTGGGTTGGATTCTCTTGGTGGTCTGCAATCTATGTAATGACAAATCAGCTGCTGTGGTTTGTGTTTTTCTTTGCCACTTTGGGTTGCGATTTCGTTGTCCCCCTGGTTCTCTCCACTGACTGTGTAGTCCACACTCGGAAGGAATTGTTGGTGTGTTTCCTAAGGTCACGGCTCTTTCCAGCTATTATTTTTATCTTGCTTCCCAAACAAATCTCCATGCTTCTGCTAGCAGACTCACTCTTACCTGCTACACTGATTCCTCCCTATTTAAACTTTCTCTGAAGTTGGTGCTACTAACCTAACCTGCAGGCCCTTTCTCTTTTAATATTTATGTATTACCCTAGCTCTTATCGAACATATTACTCTGTCTGACTAGTCAATATGTGCTCTAAACTATCGTTTAAGCTCTCCTTTTACTCTGGGTCAGAAAATGTGTATTATCTATCCGCCATCTTTCCCTTTCTCCAATTTCTTTTCTTTTTTTTTTTTTTAACTTTTTGAGATAGGGTCTTGCTAAATTGCACAGAGTGCCACTGATCTCAAACTTGAAATCCTCCTACCTCTGCCTCCCGAGTCGCTGGGATTATAGGCATGCCCCACTGCACCCAGCTAATATTCTTAAAGGTATAGAAGAAAAAAATAATAATGTATGCCTTGTCTAATAGCAGATATTAGATAAAAGTTTACTGTCCAGGTGAGTAGCACAAGATATTCAAATTACTGAAAAAAAAAAGCTACTAATAGAGAATAGCATAGCAAGCAATCTATCTATTAAAAATGAGAGTAAAAGACATTCTCAAACAAATGAAATCAGAGGGAATATATTTCCATAAGACCTGTTCTACAAGAGATTTTGATTTTCATAATAAGTAAAAAGTTCACCGAACTGAAAGAAAGAGGTATTACTGAATAAGAAGAAAATTCGTTGCTAAGAGTAATTATATAAACAAATTCAAAATGCTTTAATATCAAAAGCCCACTGTGTGGAGATGTGTCTACTGACACTGTGAAGGATAAAAAAAAACTATTAAAATTATCATAAATACATGAATATTTTAATAAATAGGCAATGCATAAAGATATAAAATGAGATATCCAAAATGCAGAATTTGGAGAGAAATAGTGTGAATTAGAGTCTTCTTAGCACTCTTTATCTTTTTCTTTTTTTATATTTATGATGATGTTAAGTTTCTGTTATTTCAATATAGCTTATTTTAACCAAAAGATGTTCTGTAAGCCTCATGGTAAGTACAGAACATGAATTTATAATACACAATCCCCAAATAATAAGTGCACTAATGAAATAAATCACTTACCCACAGAGAAAGGCTATAAAAGAGGAAGAATAAAAGAAAAGAGCTGCAAACAAACTATAAACCAAGTGAGATAATGTTAGCAGTAAGATCTTTCCTATTGATAATTAAGTTGAAAATAAATGAATTATTTTTTCCAATTTAAATACATAGTGTGACATAATAGATAACAAATAAGAGCCAACTATATGTTATTTGGGCTGGGATTTAGCTCAGTTAGTAGAGCACCGCTCTGTAGTCTCTGAGGTCCTGAGTTTGATTCCCAGCACTGCAAAAGTAGGAGAAGGACATGGCAACCCACTCCCAAGGCAATCCCAAAAACAATCTGCCATTGAAAAAAACCCTTTGAGGGTCACTATGAGTCAGACACAACTCGAAGCCACCTAACAATATGTTATTTACAAGAAATTCACCTTACTCCAAAGTACACACATAGGCTGAAAATGAAGGGATGGGGTAGGATACTTCATGCAAATGAAATTCAAATGAATATAGGAACTGACATACCTATACCAGATAAAATAGACTTTACATTAAAAGCAGTCAACAGGGACAAGAAGGTCATTAACAACAACATAGTAACAGTTAAATTCACTTGGAGAAATTATTCTAAATAAATGCATGCACAATATTTGGGCAACAAAAATACACAGTAAATATTAATGAGTAAAAAGGGAGAGATGTACTCCAATTCAATAATATTTGTGTACATTAAAAGCCCACTTTCAGCAATGGATAGATTATCCATAGGAAATCACCAAAGAAAGAGTAGAGTTAAAATATACTATAGATCAAATGGACCTAACAGATAATGACCAAACATTCCATTCAAAAGCTTCATAAGACACAATATTCTCATTAACACATGGAAGATTATCCAAGATAGACCATAGTGTACATCACAAAAGAAAGCTCAAGAAATTAAAAAAATAAAATTCTATCAACTAACTTTTTAAAACCACTATGAAATAAAGCTGCTGGGATTTGGCTCAGTGGCTAGAGCGCTGCGCTGCAGTCTCTGAGGTCCCGAGTTCAATTCCCAGCACCACAAAAATGGGAGAAGGGTCTGGCGATCCACTCCCAAGGCAATCCCAAAACAGTCAGCCATTGAAAACCCTATGAGGGTCGCTATGAGTCGGATACCGACTCGACAGCACCTAACAACAACAACAACAACAATGAAATAAAGCTAGAAAGCAAAGAAAAAAAAAGAAGGATTTTGGTAATTACAGTAATACATAACAATTAAGCAAACTTGTTTTTAATAATCAATAGATTAATGATGAAATCAAGAAGGAAAATTTTCCTAGAAGCAAATGAAAATAGAGATACAACATGCCAACAGTCATGTGAAACAGCAAAAGCAGTACCAAGAGGGGAGTTTGCAGCAATCAATACTCACACAAAAATGTTGAAAGATCTTAAGTAGTCTATAACTACATCTCATAATCTATAGTAAATTAAAAAAAGAGTGAATAATCAAATAATTAAAATCAGAGATGAAGAGGGAGACATTGCAGTTGACAGCAAAGAAATAAGAAATAACAGTAGAGATTATTACCAAATGTTATATGACTACAGATGTGATGATCTAGAAGAAATGGACAGATTCTGAGCATATATATATATATATATATATATATATATATATGCTCAGAATATATATATATATATAT